>JAAAKB020210569.1:0-11606 GCA_010014835.2 Apostichopus leukothele | reverse complement strand
GGGGGGGGGGGGAGGGACAGTATAAAATAAGTGCAACCTCATACAATTGCAAACTTACCGTAAATTTAAATGCAGCTACTGTTTTCACTGATCAATGGCTAATTGATTATCCAGCTTTTGAACCAAACTAGAAGCAACCTGTCAGTCATTATGGTAAAAGCAAGTTAGTATCACTGTAATGCTTGTTGTGAAAGGTGTAGCAGAGATATCTTGAAGCATGTTCCATGCAGCCTTTGCCTGCACATATAAGCACAATGTTTGTTATCTTTATAGATCCATTCGCATTATGCGTGATATCGATCTAAAGCACACATTTGTTTACCCTGTGACACAGTGCAGTGTCCGTAAGTAGTAATATCAGCGTGTCTATCTTGTGGAACTATCTTGTGAGAACTTGCATGTACAGTACTGTAACTTGTGAGTCAAACTACTGTATGTAGACAACATACTGCAGGCCTTGAAAATTAGGCTGTTTACTCCAAGGTTAAATGCCAACTGTGGATTTCAGTGTTTGCCAGTAGAGCAAAATGGACTTGTATTTGCTGCCAGTAGACATAATTAGGAAAGTAAACCCATGATATTAGAGTAACTACCGACAGTCCAAAAAAAGATCGTAAGCCCATGATATTAGAGTAACAACCCCCTGTCAAACATAAGAAAGTAAACCCATGATATCAGAGTAACTATGTACAGTAGTCTGCCAAAAATAAGAATGTTAACCGTTGATAGCAGAGTAACTACCGTCTGTCAAAAATAAGAAAATAACCCATGATATTTATGCAACTAGTGTCTGTCAAAGATAAGAAAGTAAACCCATGACATCAGAGTAACTACTGTCTATCAAACATAACAAAGTAAACCCATGATATTGGTAACAACCCTCTGTAAAAAATAAGAAAGTAAACCCAATATATTAGAGTAACAACTGTCTGTCAAGAACATAACCCATGATAGAGAAACAACCTTGTGTCAAAACAAAGAATGTTAACCCATGATATTAGAGTAACAACCTTGTGTCAAAAATAAGTAAGTAAACCCATGATATCAGAGTAACTACCAGCTGTCAAAAATAAGAAAGTAAACCCATGATATTAGAGCAACTATGTAGTCTGTCAAAAATAAGAAAGTAAACCCATGATATTAGAGTAACAACCGCCTGTCAAAAATAAGAAAGTAAACCCATGATATTAGAGTAACTACCGTCTGTCAAAATAAGAAAGTAAACCCATGATATCAGAGTTATCAGATATCAGAGAACTATGTGTCAAAAATAAGAAAGTAAACCTATGACATTAGAGTAACTACCGTGTGTCAAAAGTAAGAAAGTAAACCCATTATATTAGAGTAACTACCATCTGTCAAAAATAAGAAGGTAAACCCATGATATCAGAGTAACTACCATCTGTCAAAATAAGAACTAACGTAAACCCATGATATCAGAGTAACTACTGTCTGTCAAAAATAAGAACTTTAGTAAACCCATGATATTAGAGTAACTACCTTCTGTCAATAATAAGAAAGTAAACCCAAGACATCAGAGTAACAACTGTCATGTCAAAAAATCGCATAAGTTCTGCACCTAATGTAAGAAATGTTTTACTGCTTTTTGATGTTAGCAAATATTATTGGGCTTCTTTCATAAGCCTGACTTGTGTAACTGACAAATTTGTCTATAATTATGAATAATGCCAGTAGGTACTTCATTTTAACCTATAGATTTTTTAAGAAGTTGGCATTTTTTTTATCAAGTGGATAAACCTTGTCAAAGTTTAGGCCTGCTACTGGTACTGTCCCATAAAATAAATAAACCAAACCTGTATAGCTCTGACTCTGAGTGTCTCTGACTTTCTGCTTTGTAGACAGTAAATGTTTACACAAAGGATTACAGAGCAGTGATTAGTCACATGTCCAATCAATTCAAAGATGTACAATACTGTATATCAGTTTTTGTACACATGACCATATCAGTTTCAAACACTGCTTTTCAAAATGTGAGCACTTTTTCTTATTTTATTTTTTATTTCATTTTTATATATATTTTTTTATTATTATTATTTTTTTATTTTATTTTATTTTTTATTTTATCTTATTTTATTTTTATCTTAAATTATATTTTGACTTCATTTCTCCGCCAACAGATTCGTACAACTAGTATGGCAGCTATGGATCTTATTGAGCCTCAGTATCTGGCTCTTTGTGTCTTCGCTGGATTTGTTGGCCTGTCGGCCCTCATCTACGCCATCGCCTCCTTCGGCATGAAAGAGAAGACCTACGAGGAAGCTATCGCAGAACAGCGGGCCCGCATCGACAAGGAGTCTCAGCAGCAGCAGGAAATCAAACAGCAGCGCCGCCGACAGTTCGCCAGCCGCCGAAAGAAGGATAAGGATAAGCCAGGTGAGGAAACTTTAAAGAAATGTGTGTGACCGTCCAGTAGGACTAATGTGCTCTGGGTAGTAACTGTGAAAAGAGCTCAAGATATTTAAGAATTAAAGAGTCAAAATGACGACTTGAAGACGATCCTCGTAGTGAGAATTAATCTCTAGCTGAGTTTCCTAGAGAACCCACTGGTTCACATGCTGTCATCAAGGATTTGTTAAGCTTGGACTTGAGATTTTCATTACATTGCAGGTTCTACTTTTCACATATTTGTATTTTAAGGTTGGCATGAATTTTTAATACACGACCCATGTTTGTTCTGTGTAGAACTCGAGGAACAGTGATTAAATAAAAGGGCTGGCATATCTTTGCATCATTCCTGAAGCTCGATGAAGCCCTGTACATTTTCTCACAAATTTACTATCTTCAAACAGCAATACAGTCAATTTACAAAACAAGAAGGAATTCACATATCTTTAGTTTATACCAAAATAGACCCTTAAAAATGTATATATGCTACTGTACTGTGCTTGAATAGTTACCTAGGTAAATATGATCTCTAGTTTACTCCACTCCCTACTCAAAATTCTTTATTCTTCAGGCAAGTCACCACGCCAGTTGAATCGACAAGTGGTAGCACAGCAGGAAACCCTAGAGGAAGAAAAGGCATTCTCAGAGGAAGAGGTTCCACCCACCCCACCCCAGATCGTCACTCCCCGTCAGGAGAAGAAGAAGGAGAAGCCAGCGCCTGTCGTGCAGAAGGTAGCAGAGAAGCCCAAACCAGTGGAACCCGAGGTTATCAAACCAAAGAAGGTGAAAAAGACGGAAGCTGGTAAGTTGATGTTTGAAGAAATGGGAGAGAGTTTTTTCTGCCACTGTTACTTTACATTTTGTATACTGCAAGTTAGTGAGAGTGGAATCTTTGTTTTTGTTTTTTACTGCATTGGTTTATTCCATAGCAAGACACTTCATGAACTCACCTGATCACCTTGCCATTTCGAAGAAATGTATATTAATTAATAAAATATTTGCCCTTTGTTTTTAAAACGGGTGCTCATTTGGGTAGTACTGACAAAGTTTACCTGTGACACCACAAATACCAAACACTTTGTCCACCAGTTAAATAGTTGACCTTTGTCCTTACCTCTGGTCTTGTAGTGATGTAGAGAGAATTCATTGGGAATTTTCCAACAGCACCATTGGTGACACTCTGATGGTAGTTCAAAATAATTCTCACAGCTGTGTTTGAAGATCATCTCAGTATATTTACTCTTCACTTGAGATATTTAAATAGTAATTTGAATCCAACATATGTTTTTCAGAAAGGAAAAAAAAGAAAAAAATTTTGGGATGTAAATAATTGCTCACTTTAATAGAAGATGGGTCAGCTGTGTTTTCATTGCAAAGTCAGTTGATGTCTTTGACAATGTATTTAGCCAGAGATGTGATACTTTCGTGTTGATTTACATTTCAAGCATGATAAATGATATTAAATTGACATTTTGTGACATAATTCCACTGCAGAATTTGGTTCGTCTCACTTTAAATATAAATATTTATAAATATTTTGGCAAATGATAAACAAAACTGTGTATTGTCAGCTCATCTAAAATGATGATGTCATTTGTTAGAACTACTGCATTTTACTAGGCTGACTTTATAACACCAATGCAACAGGAAATCACATTCATCAAAATTTGCATCTGATCTTTTGCATTTTCTTTTCCTATGCATTGTTTTTGGAATGAAACAATTTTTATGGCTGTGTCGAAAAGGTGTGTCAAGTCAATCGAACCCATTTGATCGCAATAGTGTTGTTTGTATGATCTAATGTAACAAGCATGGTTATTGTTTTTCCTGTTTCATGTGATGAAGATTAGGAAGTAACCTCACATTTTGAATCGTTGCTGAACCCTATATAACAACTAGTAGTACATGTTGAAACATACTGTAATGTCTCATCCCCCCCCCTTTTTTTTTTTTCTTTTTTTTTTTGGCAAAATGAAATTTTATATGCCAAGCATATAAATAGTGCTGTGCTATTGAAAAATGGTGAAAGTTTTTAAAACCAGGTTGCTATGGAAATATCAGTAAGTCCTGTACCCTCTCAACAGCACCACCTCCCGTCATTGAAACTGTCACAAAGATTGTCGAGGAACCAATCATGGCTCAGCGAAATGAGCAGGTCCAGGCTGCTGCACCACCTCCCACACAACAGGAGGAAAAGACTATCCCTGCAAAGAGTAAGAAGGCCAAGCAGCCCCCTGGACCATCAGGGGATAATACAGGTAAGAGGTCTATAGTGAACCATTTAAGAGAAAAGAGTAGTCCTACCGGAGTCACAAAATAATGAGGTATCGGCATCTATTCGACCTTCTATTCCTTGTGTTACTTTGTTACTTACTGAACCAACCTTATATCACCGGAAGGTGTAATATCTTCATTTCAAAGTATTTCTTTTGTTTCTTTATGCATGACTCATGCTAAAGGAACTTGAAATATGATTTTTTTTTTTGTGTCATTGGTTCAATACTGTGTAAAACTATGGTTATGATATCTCTGAAACTGAATAAAATCCTTATATTTCCACCAAAGTTTTTATAAATCGAGTTGGCTGTATGCCTAACTTTTGTATGTGTGTATATATACATATATACACACATATTAGATAACATCTAAGTGAGTCTGTGTTGTATCTGGTATGTTACATGCTCAAATGACAATAAGTAGATGCATTGATGCATGAATATAATTCCAATGCATTATTTAATACATTATGTACAGTAGCAGTGATTTGTGAACTGTATTTGTCATGCAATATTCCAAATGTACCAAAACTGATTATATACCATTTTCATATAAATTCATATAGCCAATTTTGTGTAGCATTTTGCTACACAGTACTAGACAAGTCATTCCACGATAATTCACGTTAGGAAATAGAAAAAAGTTTCTATCAAAGTGCTGTTCATGGAAGCCATTGCATGCCTATTTGTGTGACCTTCATAAGCTTGAGAGGTCAGACACCTGTCCTATTCCCGGCCATCCAGTGAGGATAGTAAATTAATTCCATCTGCCATCTGTGATCAGGGCTTTATTATCAGTATTGATCTTAATGTGTACCATATCAGCAGTGTTGTAATGTGATCATTTTGTGGATTTGTAGATTGTACCCAGCACAGCAGATTCTATTTGCTTGGTGTGATTTGTGTACACACTGCGCTGCTCGCAACAGTAAGCAAGCACCGGATCAGGTCATGTGTTGTCATGGTTACTTTGTTTCAAACAAAGTAACAAGGCACTACATCTGAAACAATAGGCTCAATTGTTCAGAGACAATGTGCTTGTTCTAAAACAACATTACATGAATGTTATTTTCAGAACAGTGTGATAAGTTTCCTAATGTTTTGTGTTGTGTCTGAACAGTTCAACAAGATCCCAATTGTTCTGTTCATAACCAGCCACTGTAGTATTTAAGATGAAAGTTGTGGCTTGTTCTGTTAATAAATGTGTATCCTCCAATGATCCAGAGAACTTGGTAATGAAATTTGGTGGAAGGTAAATTGACTTCTTATAAGGTAGATACTAATATTCCAAACTTGTCAGACGGAATTTTGCAAGTCAAGAAATGCTATTTAATTAATCAGGGCTGACCCTGGTAACTTTCAAACTCCCACCGCTCCAATTAATCTTTAATTTACTGAATGGTAACAAACGCAGAGCAGAATCTTGCTGAAAGCAACTGTTGTAAACTTGAGTCCTGTTTTATCTTTGTTTCATTTAGATGCACCAATAAAGGGTAAAGCCTTGGTGAATGCTGTGAGGAATGCTCAGCTGAAACCAAATGAGATTCAACAGATGATGGAAATACTGATTGGCAAAGGTGGGGGATCCCCCGACGACTGGGTCATGACCGGGGTAAGTAAAAGCGCTCCCCCTGCCATCCAGTCTCTCACGTTCACTTGAAAGTTCTAGGGTTGGAAATGGGAATGGCTTTATTGTCACAGACTCATGTTTTAATGTGATATATTATTCCACCCGATAAATGTAAATTTCATGAAGAAACTGCATATTGAAAAATACAAAATGAAATCAGTGACATTCAAAAAATAATCTGAAGGGATTATAGAGTAAATGTAAAAACTGGAAATGAGTAGTTATCACTTAGCTTTTGCAGATCTGTGTGTGTGCAGCACTTGTGTTTGTTAACAAGGTTTATCAGTGAATGTTAATTTCATGAATGTTTCCATGACTGCTACACGGTTATCTCTCTTTCTAACAGGCAAATCAACGAACAGACCCATCATCTGGACTCAAGAAACAACTCCAGGAAAAAGAACAAGCTTTGCACAAAGGTACAGCACTCCATTCTATTGTGATATTTGCAAATTAGTATCTTAAAGCACGGGTATAAGACTTGAGCAAAAATGTGAAATGTCAAATGTTGAAAAAAATGGGATGTCAGTGTTTTATCATTTATCTCACAGTATCTATATTTATATTTAGGATCATGAAATCATTTTACACAACAAACATTAATCAATAACCAAGAAAAGGCCCCTTATGTAGCATGCCATACCCCGTGAACCAATCAATCTTTGTGTTTGACTTCCAGCAAACCCCTCCCTGGAGGAAAATATTCCCAAAATACTTTCTCAGTACATTCTGTACTGTTTCTCTGTGTTTAGTTTAATTGCAATCATTTTCCAAGAGGAGACTTATATAAAGTCATTTAACGACATGTGTAATACTGGGACCAAAGGAAAACTTTCAATAATAGCTCTTCTTGTTTTCCTTTTTTCTGTGAGTATTTTACTTCATTTTTTTTTATCTTTGTCTATTTCTCCCTCTGCTTTTTTCAGAGATGCTGTTATCGCAGTCAAACATGCAGAAACTGAAGGAAGCCAAAGCCGAGTTGGTCCAAGAGCGATCACATACCAAAGAGTTGGAGAGCCAGTACAAGACCAAAGTCGACTTGCAAGTACAGGACATCGATGCCCTGCGCCGAAGGATGCAACAGGTCAGTTATCTTGTCAGATTTGTCAGTAAATATTGAGCTTGCTTTGATGAAAGTTTTAAAAATATTAACATAAAGCAGAAGGCAATATTTGACTGTTGGACAGTTGTGACTGGGGTACACAACTGATTTTAGAGTGGGGGATGGGGGGGGGTTGATGTGACAGTTTTATTTATTACATTCTTTACCTTAGCTAATTTGGACAAAAATATTAGTGGTATGACAACATCTCAACTTAAATAGAGATATAAGCCACAGAACTGAAATGAAGCACATTGATCCATCGGTATAAGGTTATTCATTTGTTGCGACTTTGCAATTAATTCAGTTTATGTTCAGAAAATGGGTTGTTTTGATTGTTTGTAAAATTTGCCTTACTTCCTTCATATAGACTCATGAACAACACAGCATGGAGACCCAGGCCTTACAAGCCAACATCAAACAGATGCAAGCAGTGATGGACGAATCGAACATGGAGTCGGTTAAACAACTCAGAGATGAGAACAATCGGTTGAAGACAGAGACGAACCATGCTCAGCAACAGTAAGTTATGACCTGTTACTAAACTAGTGATGAGTTTATTTCTCTGTCACACCCATCTAATCCCATTTTCATCTGGTTTTTGGGTCGTTTTTTTTTAATTTACTTCGCTTTTTGACATTTTACCTTTTTCATGTCATGAACTAGCCCCTTGACACAAAATGCACATAGTTTGAAAAGAGCAGAGACCATGAGAGCGAGGTATTCCAGGTGATAATATAAAGAGTGCTTGAAGAAACAGATCACAGAAAGGAAATTGCTTTAGTCTAATTTAGTCTGCTTGATGGTTGCCGCAATACCCAAGAAAATTATTTTGCCCCCCCCCCCAAAAAAAATCTGAATTTTTGTATAGCATTAAAGGGGAATTCTTTGTGGGAGAAGTATATCATGTCAGTTATATTGCTCTTTCTCTGGCGCAAATAGCAGTGTCAGTTTCCATTCTAAAAGTAGCCCTTTAAAGAAAACAAATGCACAGTTTGAAACAGCATGGGGGAGAACTTGCTGTGAGGGAGAATTTTAGAAAAATTTCTAAGTTCAAGTTAACATATCCTGCTAGGAAGCAGATTTGGTAAAGGTCAATGTGTCAAACCATCATTTAAGTTTTCCCTCGTCTGTTTGATCGAATGACATATCTTCTCTGCCAAGTTTCACATCCAACAAAGTCATTCTGAATAACAGTATTTCACAGCTGGAGTTAGAGAATGGTTAGAGTTTTGGAATTCTGTATTGCGTCACCAAAAAAAAAAGAGTACACATCATCAGATCACTAGCAGTTAAATACTTGTTTAGGGCATGATTTAGATAGTTGTCTGAATCTTTCAGTATTTTGTAGCTGATATCCCACGGATTTGAAGGGGAGAAAATAGGATTTGAAGGGTAGAAGAAATGATGGGTACAGATGACAATTTGCTGTAGCAGTCAGTGGTTTATGTCATGACCCTCAGAAGATTTTTAAGTTTGTGCCCCCAAAACAAGAAGAAGCTGTAGATGCTTTAAAAGGAAATTCTGGTGATATGAGTCGGAGTGTCAGGTGACATGAGTTGGCTGTGGCAGTCTCCATGTCCTCCCAACACCATTGATGGACAATCCATGATGGGTGAAATTTATTCATGAAGATATGAAATTTAATCTGGTCTATTATTAACAACCTTTGTTTACATTATAAAGTGCAAATGTTTTTCAACAAGAAGGGGAAAGGGAAAAGAAACCCTTTTTTTTGTGCACATGTTAATGAAGCCTTCTCATCGAGAACACACTGTCCTTTAAAACGAGATGTCCAAACTTGTCACATAAAATCCAAGGAGAAATCATGTGCCCCTATAACATTGCAGAACACCCACTGTGATCCATTTCATGTAGTAACAAAAGGGTTTTCTGACAAAACAGGCAAAGTTCAAGCAACGAATTGCAGAAGTAGGAACCATCTGTTGAGATGGAATTTTCAACTATGACATTTTGCAAAGTTTTTTCTGCCCGTTTGAAAAAATGTGACCATCTGCACACATATATCACTCTAGTAAATTTGATGGACCTCCATGAGATCAACATTTGCTACTGTTTCATTTAGTTTAAAATCATTGTTGCAATGCCTTTCCAATTTTTACCTTGAGCTGTGTGATAATTTTTATTGGATATTACATTAATATCCTTGTGGAGATTTGCAGACTCTTAATTAGAGTTTATTTATTCATCTCACTCTCCACCTGTAAGAATCATATTTGCTGTTTAGACATTTTGAATTATAGATTTAGAATTTTCCAAAGAGTAACCTCCATATTTGGTTTAAAATCTGCATGTTGTTTTAACTTCTAAGTTTGTGTACAAACAGTACAGAATGCATAACAGGTCTCTATTGGACACCATGTAACCCTCACCCATCCTCTTACCCTCCCTCTACCTCTGTCACATTGCCCCACCCCCCTTTAATGTAGTCCTTGGAAAGCAAGTGTAGTGGTTGTAGTTGAAAGAACAATGCATTAAAATACATTGATAAGATAAAGATTGATTCATTCTTACAATTTTTCAGGAAAGAGCAAATTATGGGTGCGGAGTTGGCTCGCTTACAAGGAGAGATTCAGAAGATGCAGAGTCAAGTGGCAGCGAGCGATAGTCAACTTCGAAAGACCAACGAGATGAGACACGATTATGAAACACGGATTCAGTCCTACGAGGCAAAGATCGCTCAGATGGAATCCAACACTGTAAGTCATGGCTTCGGTTGTTGAGATTAGGTTTATTATTCAGGAATAAATTTATTTGTAAAGCAGAGCAAATTTGTTATGCAAAATGGACAAATATACTACAGCAAAGTTGAGTATTTACATGATCAGTGTATCTGTACACAGGCACCCATAGTATTTGTAAAATCCTACAGCAAACGGAATCTTGTAAAATTGACGTGTGAATTTATTCCCTGTAAAGTAGTTCAAGTGTTATAGATAGAGCCACAAAGGCTCCGTAGGGTATGGTGGTGGTTCGAAAAGATATTTAGAAATGAAGAGATCAAAATTTGACGTTATTGTTACTGTATTTGGGAAGAGTAACTAAGCAGTCAATCACAAATATTTATTTTCCGGACTTTCCAGAGAGAAAGTTCCTCTTCCCTGACGAAGAGACTGACTGAAATGACCGAGGAGTTGAGGAAGTCTGAAGCTCAGAAACGATCGATGGGTACAGAACTGGAGAAATCACAGGAGGGAATGAGGACTGCGTCGGAAGAACTGAATCAAGCAAGAAATCAGCTGCAGGGTCTGAGCAAGTCTGACGATGAAAAGAAGACCATGATGGCTAAATTTGAAGAAAAAGAAAAGGTGATAAAAATAAAAGTTGTGGAGATTTGCTTCAAATTGTTGAAGTTTGTTATTTTGCATATATTTTTTGGTTATAATAGTTTCTCCCCCCCGTTTACCTTTTGTTAAATCCAACGATTTCCAGATTGTTCCTCTCTTGAAAATCTCTCTGTTTAATAAGTTAATGTTAAAGATCAGAGTTACATGAGAACCCCTGCTTATGCTCTCCTTACCATTTTGAAGCTGCTGTTACTCAAACTTTATCTTCACCCATGAAAGTTGTTTTGAAGCAAAAACATTAACAGATAAACGAAGGACAATGTCTACATCTCATGCATCTAATAAGATTTTACTTTCTGTGAACTTATCAGTAAATCTGTCTGTTATTCTTACAGGATGCCGAGTATCAGCGTCAGGGCTTGGAGACCAAAGTGAGAGCCATCGAGAGCCAACTTAAGGATAACGAGAAAACCAAAGAAGAAATGGCCCAAGAAATCAAGGTAATGCGTAAAAACCAAGCTTCATCATCATCTTGGTGCAATTTTAGATAGTTGGACAAATTTCACAGCAGCAGATGGTGAATTCAAGATTCCACAGAAGTTTTGTCGTCTTAAAGGAGTTTAAAGAGCTATAAGAAAAGACGAAGAATTGACACACATTTGGAATCTGTTTGGCTCAATGTCCGGCAGGAGTTTTGGCCAGCATGTTTCGATAAACTTTATAACGTTTATCATCAAAGACTTTTGTGCCTGTCGTTCAAGGTTCACGTACATAACCTGTTTTCTCTTCATCGTGCATTTTTTTTTTAAATAAAATAAAACTGTTAGCAAACTGCTTATCCACTAGAGAGCCTGTGTGAGAGAATGTGTAAAAGTAAGTTGGCC
>JAAAKB020210460.1:0-11606 GCA_010014835.2 Apostichopus leukothele | reverse complement strand
ATACACCCAAACACACGCACATACAAACAATCACTTCATGAAGGATTCAATAAAGTTCAATAAACTCATTTCTTTCGTTATATTGTTTTTCATCCTCATCTTGTTTACTGAGAACTCTTTTTTCCCCCAGAATTATATCTTACTGACTAGGGATCTAAATAGACTCCGGGAACTGAGCTATATTAAATGCAACATCCATCCCAGATCGCGATTAAATGCAACATCCATCCCAGATCGCGAATAAAGTCCTTTGATGTACTATTTCTCAGTAGAATGTTTGCAAAATTGCTATGAATCCAATGAAGCGATTATAATGGCATTCGTGTGCGTTTCTTGAAATATCTGATCAATAGATCAATTTCTTTTTTCAATTGAAAACATGAGTGCAAAGGATGGAAAGGAGGAATATACAGACACGTCTACTGTTACTATAGCAACGTTATAATAACGTGTATTGTCTAACAAATGCTGGCTTCATTTATTCCTTTGGAAGTATACGAATTTTATCATTTTTTTGGTCAAGTTTTGACCATTCTTTGAAAAAGAAGAGAAATATCAGAAAAATATGGTTCATAAGCCTGACAATTTAAGTTCATTCCAAATAGTGAAGGGGGGAAATCAGAAGGCAGTTTTGATAACAATCTGTCTTTCTTCCATGTTGTTCTAAAAAGTTAACAGTAAAAAAAAGAGT
Source organism: Apostichopus leukothele (assembly GCA_010014835.2). Taxonomy (NCBI): domain Eukaryota; kingdom Metazoa; phylum Echinodermata; class Holothuroidea; order Aspidochirotida; family Stichopodidae; genus Apostichopus; species Apostichopus leukothele. The sequence continues at coordinate 10,915 of JAAAKB020210460.1, read as the reverse complement.
GCTTTGGCAACTTAATTAGACTGGACTCAATCGAGGAAATCATTGGTTTACTCGTTAAACTTGGCTAGTCTGCATGGATATCTTGTTTCGATCTATCGTCATCTTGTCGTTCCAGCTTTAACGGTTTACGTTCATATCTTGGAAAATTTGACGAGTGGCAATTTCGTTAATACTATCGATTTTGCTAAACCACCCGATACTCATAGCTAGCACACATGTTGCCGTGTTACGAACTCAGCGCATAGTTACTGATGCACGGTTGTGGAACATGAACAGTAGTTACTGTACTAGCTATGAGTATCGGGTGGCTAAACTTATTGACTTTCTCAATATAATCGATTTACAGAGACATATAGATCATATTTGAACATACATATGATATGGAATTGGCCTGTTTTGGTAACAAAATATTGGCTATCCGTCGAGTAAGTTAGCTAGATGGTTTATCTATATTTTAAACCATTTATAAGAAAAGTCTGGTTTGAGCGGGTCGTTGACTGAATCTCACTCTGATAAATGAACATACTAGGACGTGTACCTTTTGCTTTTGATTTATTTCTATCTTTAATACAATTTATATTAATTTATTTATTTATTTATTGCAAGGGAGGGGTTCTTTGCTTCATTTATTGATATTATAAACATATCACCGGATATTACTTACGGGGTGAAAACAATCAACTCATTAAATCCTCTCACGATTCTGTTTTTTTTTTTTTTTTTTTTTTTTTACTCATTCTTGTCAAGAGAGATTTATTATAACAGAAAAAACTAAATGAGTTAAATCATAAGTTCTTGCAAAAAAAGGATAGACATTGTTACAAAATAAAATTGTAATAACAGTAGCCTTCGAAATTTAAACTGCAAGAAGCAATAGACGCCTGCAGGATCAAATTTAGATAAGATGGTATTTCGCTTGGACGTTTAGCAAATATTGTTCTTGTCGACCTTGGTTTTGCGGAGGCGTAAAAGGATGTACGTTCCAAACGGTTGAATGAGATACAAAATTGACAATCTTTAAAAATAAATATATAGTATTAATTATGTTTCATAGACTTGTAAATGTTTTATATGAAAAGCTATACCTATACGTTACAAAAACAAAGAAATTGCCAAATTAATAGGATCGTGTTCTCTGAGGCGATCAAAGTCACTTCCGTAGAATTGGAATGATTTGAGCCATTTTGGATTTATGCCTAAGTAATTAAACATCGTCTGATCAAATGTTATTTTATCCATGTACATCTCTGACGTCACACAGTCACGTCACATTAATGCACTTTCTTGGTCAGTTCAACTAGTCTCTTGTGTATACCCCGCCATGGCCTCTTATATACACGCACGTGAACGAAAAGCTGCATTTGTACGTTGGATCGCCACTTTACATTACGCTGACCAAGTAAAGTATAGCCAGGCCCTATATTCACAGATAGCCTAGGGCCCTAGGCCTAATTAGATACCCCATACCACCCCCACCTTTATACCGCCACCCTAGCCTAAGTAATTGTTCATTTACGTAATTGCAACCATATCGGTGTTCCTAATCAGAGAGTTAGAAACCTTTCAACACGATACAGAAAAAAGCAAATTTCCCCACGTAGTGCTCTTGCCATTGATTGTGTAAGTGAATAAAGCATATGTTCTTGTTTGACATCTGAATACACTGCAGTAATCAGGTACTGTAATGATATAGTATGACCATAGACATGTAATACTTCCAAGCTATACTACACAGGAACAGAGTCGATCACATTCAATATGGCCATACGCATGATACGATACGCATTGAGATTACATGTCTGAAAGCAATGTTGTTTTTTTGCTTTTTATTTTGTAAGCATCCCATCAATACACACAAAGTTTCACAGAGATATACAACCATAACAACTCCCTGATACAACAGGTCTTAAATATTACCCCCAACACCATCGAGGGGCCCCAATGTCTTGTAATAACCACGAGAAGACACCTGTATATTCCTCAGACGATCTTGCTAAAACATGGCAGAAGCAACAGATAGCTGAATATTAAGTTTAACAGCCGAAGCAGGTGCAAGACAATGGTGAAGTTGTCAACGTTTCCCCGTCTTCAATGTATTCTTTCTCTCAATTAAGACACGGCTGTACATAATAGGATGATGAACGGCTGGCCCAACACCAAATTATCATTATAGGTCTCGGTGTATCTAAATGTCGTACCTTTTACAATTCGATACTTTTGTCTTGTCCTTGAGGAGTGGCATTGGCAAAGAATGTTGATGACGTCACAGACGTGCAACCATGAGAGCAGGATAAATCATCGGGTGTGAAATATATGTATATATATGTTACTTCACATACAGGGAAGGAAAGAAAGTTCAATGCCTTGTTCTTCCCTTAAAGCAGCGCTCGGAGTTATTTTTGTTTTATACCACAATCCCGTAACAATGTTCGTTATATGTAAATATGCTTGATAAGTCAAGTTTTATTATTAAATTTTAATTAGCTTGATTTTTTTTGAGTAGTGGAGTAAAATTTGAAAACAAATGTCCAAATGTGATTTTAAATGTGCTTACATATTGACCAAAAAGGTATCCCGAAGCTATTCAATGTTGGGAATCTAATCCATTTCATGAGTCGAGCGAGTTCACCTTCTTTGTACAATATCCATAAGAGTACTTAACTGTGATCATGTCTACCTTTTTTATATCTTGACAGTAATACTTGGACAAATTCAGGCATAAACTCCCAAAGTTGCTATGGCATAAGCTGTCTGAGTATCGATTACCCTGCACTTTGTTAAAGCTCCTTTTGAGTTATACATAAAAACGCCAGAGAATACTTTACGGTCGATTGGAAATCCTTCATAGATTTGTTAATGTGAAGCCTGACATTCTTACGAGACTTACGTCAATTATTTTAAATCTCACCGTACTCTTTGTGCAGATTCGCGAGAGAGAGAAAAAAGATGTCACTGACATAACATGTGGTTAGTGTACTGGAACACTAATAAACCGCCATAATTCTGCCACCAAACGATCTGTGACAACATTGAACGTAAACCAGAATAACTTACGTCACTTGATAGACATCCTGCATATGGTGTCTAAGACATTGAGGATAAGTCTCAGCAAGCCCCGAAGACATATGGAGCTGTCCGTCTACACCATTGAGAACTGTCTGTCTAAGACGATGGGAACCGTCTGTCTAAAACACTGGGAGCTTTCTGTCTAAGATACTTGGAAATGTCTGTCTAAGACATTGAAAATAGGCTGTCAAAGACACTGGGACCCATATCTGTCTAAGACACTGGGAACTATCTGCCTAAGACACTTGGAACTGTCTGTCTAAGACACTAGAAGCTGTCTGTCTAAGACACTGGGAACTGTCTGCCTCAGACACTAGAAGCTGTCTGTCTAAGACACTGAGAACTGTCTGCCTCAGACACTGGGAACTGTCTGCCTCAGACACTGGGAACTGTCTGTCTGAGACACTGGGAACTGTCTGTCTTAGACACTGGGAACTGTCTGCCTCAGACACTGGGAACTGTCTGTCTTAGACATTGGGAACTGTCTGCCTCAGACACTGGGAACTGTCTGCCTCAGACACTGGGAACTGTCTGCCTCAGACACTGGGAACTGTCTGTCTAAGACACTGGGAACTGTCTGTCTAAGACACTGGGAACTGTATGTCTTAGACACTGGGAACTTTCTGTCTAAGACACTTAGAACTGACCGTCTATGACATCTATGACTTATTTAACATCTGTCTAATATTTTGAGGACGATTATGTCTAAACAATTTACACTACCAGTCTAAGACATTGAGAATACTGTAGGTTGTCTAAGACACTGGGAGCCGTCTGCCTCAGACACTTAGAACTGACCGTCTAAGACATCTATTTAATATATTACAGTCTGTCTAAGACGTCTGTCTAAGGGCAAACTGATGTCTAGAATATTGAGAACTGGATTTCTCAGACTATTGAAAACTGTTTGCCTAGATCATGGAAAGTAATATTATATTACTTAATATTAATTAATTGCGTTAAATGTTACATCAGACAACCACAATATCGATCTATTTCAGTAATATTCTTCATAATATAAAGCATTGCTATCCACTGACTAAGTTTGAAGAGAAAATAGACATCACGAAGAATTATAATCGACCAATTTGGTTTGTCTGCGTCCTGGGTGGTATAGGCCTCACATCCTACCGTACAGCTCTCTATACCATATACAATACAAGCCACACAACAAGTAACACTACTCACGAAGTATGTATAGCCAAAAGTTTTAGATTTCCGGTTATTTTATTCAACCTGGGTCTATTTTGGTCCGACCTGTGCCAAACAAATTGAGTAATTACCGCAGTACAATACCAGGAAAACAAGACTAAGTACATTGTATACACTACACAGTGGCTACGGTAATTTCCGGTAATTTCATCCAACCTGGATCTATATTTGTCCGACCTGTGCCGAATAAATTGAGCAAGTACCGCAGTACAATGCCAGGAAAACAAGACTAAGTACATTGTACACAATGGCTACGGTGTTTCCTGTTAAATCAATACCTTAATTATATTTAAGACTATACATAATATACCATAGAAAACACAATCTAACGTTTGAATAAATCAGTAAATGCCTTCTATACTTTCCAATAGTGAAAGCAAGCGTGTGATCTCCTTTTTTCCCTTCTTGTTACTTTTTCTTTAAACCTTCTGTCTTTCCTCCATGGCCATTTAGTCCGCTAGATTTCAGGATAAGTCGCAGGTCTTGAAAGTTACATTTAATAATAACCACTACCGAGTCGGTTTAAAACGGAACTTGATCTATTTAGGAAATCTAGCGAAACAGCATCTTAATCAGATATTCAACGATTTCATCAAAAGAAAAAAAAGAAACAAAAGAACTAAGAGGGTAGAGAGAGATGGTAAAAGGTGGATGTATTTGAAATTGTAAACTGTATATGAAAACACATACACGTTTACGCAAATTCAGTGACTGATAGCTCTATATTAGAAAGGATGGATTTTTGCACTCGGCGGTAACTTTGACCAAGCCTAGTATATACGGAATATTTATTAAAATAAAGCCTTTATCATATGATTAATCTCAGACATACTCAGAGGATTTTGTTTTCAGTAAATGAAGATTAACCAGCGATTTAATTAATGACAGAATTTAAACTTTTCATTTTACATTTTCAAATTCTTGCTTGAAGAAATTCCCAATACGCTGCTTTAAAGATTCATTTCTTGTTAATTGTAACCAAAGACGAAATACTGTTAATACCTTAAGGGTACAGTGTGTAATTTTTGGAATTAAAAGTAATATGGTAAGCTTTACCACATTATGCTGTGGCATAAGCCTACACATCTTTACTATACCATCCGTTTTTGGAAGTAAACATGTAATTTTGCTTATCGGTTTACCCGAAGTATGTCGAGAGTGCTTTTAAATGAAATCATTGCAAGGCGTCACCCTGTAGGGACAGAAGTATTTGGGAATACGTAATGAAAACCCATATCTAATTATAGTCAGCTGTTTGGTTTGGAAGAGGTAAACAAAATAATAATACCACCGACATTTCACTGATCGTCTTAATCAACAATTGGCATTGCACAGCACGAGAGTAGACCAAACGAGAGCCGGGCAGGCCAGTTGCATCCCTAGACTGTTAACTATAGATATAGACAATGGCCGTCCTGATTATTGTCACATTCAAAAAATATATATATATGATGGTTCTCAACGAAAAACTTGAATTTCTTTGCAGTTAATGAACTGGTTAAATGTTACAGGATGTTTGATTTTGTTTTTTTGTTTGTTGTTTGGGGTTTTTAGTTTCAAGGAAAATCGACAAATTTTACCTGTTTATTCACAGAAATTTCGAACAGCTTTTTGAAGTAGGAAGCGGAGATCAGGAGGCCCGAGGGTGTTTCGGAGGCCAGTATAATATTCCCTTGTTCAAGGGAAATTCCCGAAACAGCTTACGTTTGTACGGATAATGGTGCTCACTTAATTTACTCAAGCTGGAAATACGTCTGAATGCATAAATATAAATTCCAACACTTTCATTATTAAATGCACCAGTCACCTCTGCACTATATAAGTCAGACCCATCCACATACGACGAATAACTCAATTTAATTCACGAGAATATATACAGGATATGACACGCAATGGAATCACAATGTAAATCCCTTTAGTTTTCATATAACCTCATAAAAGAAAAACAATTTTGTTCCCCTGCCCATGTATGTCCCTAATTCAGTAATTCAACTTGAAATCCATGTTCTATTGCGGCTTGTCCCCTTTATACCGGATACAAAAGATGAAAGATCTAAACCAGCGATCCGTTGAAAACATTTAATCCCATGTCACAGAATCGTCCATGAAGACTGAGCCACAAGTCACCACATCACCCTCATACATATAGTCAATCCTACATAACGTTAGTCAAGGGTATAGGCTATATAGCTTGTAACGGAATGAATATACGTCTACTACAAGTAAGACAAGCTTTAACATTGACCTATATTTCTTCACAAGTCGACGGGTCCATTTTGATCTTTAATTAAGTTATTGCAGGGCGCAGCTGCGAACCGTGATGACTGAGTTTAATGATTCTTATGCAACGTAATGGATTGTTACACCTGCTCCCAGTTACAATATTACTTTACATTACTTCAGTGAAACTTTCAATGTGTAATTTTTTTTTTATGTAGGTTGGGTTACGTGAGACGGGACGCTGACGCACGATGTCACGTGATTGCTTCTAGCTGGAAAAGGATTTAAAGGGATATTTCGGGGACAAACAACATTTTATTTGCGTTAAAGATTATCAATATTTCACAGTGATACTTGAAAGCTATCTTTCAAATCCTCCTTTCTAACTGTGCATACAGTATTTGGTAATGTATAGCTTAAAGCTCTATTAACTACGTTACATGGATCGTTTTTCTTCAAAATAAGTAAATTTGCCTTCTAAATTGTTGTTGTTGACAATCTCCATGAAATTTGATACCAGTGGAATGTTGTCTTACAAAAAGAAAGAATCTATAAAAACTGTTAATGAACAAAACAAACGCGACTCGAATATTAAAAACAAACTTCTTAGCGCTTTTTGTCAAGAAAAACATATTTTGATAGTAAAAGAACCGGGAAAATTTGATCGCCTTCGTCGTTTACATGTTCGCCTCAGATAGTCAGACACATGATCCAATTTAAACGTAAATTCCTGAAGGACTTTTATAAAAGACAAAAACAGGAACTTTACTGATAAACATTGACCACAAAAATAAATATCGCTTAGGGCTGGGGGCCTAATTAATATTATTTTTACAGACAAAAACATTCTTTTGGTGTATAAAGAACCCTTCTCCAAACTTATTTCTGGATGGAAAGGAGAAGAAGATGAAATAAGCAGACAAAGACGGAAGAGACGGGAAAATGTCCCTCTTTTTTTCTTTCCCTTCTAAAAAAATCTGTCGAGATGCTTGGGATGATAAAAGGTAAAACCTAAACCGCTAATCCAATCACGGACCATTTACCTCTCTGATAAGAAAATAAGCTATTCATCTTCATTAGACGGAAATTGTGGGCGATAGAAGGATGGAAAAAATAAAGAGGAGGGGAAGAGAGAGAAAGATCATTTCAACTTGAACGGAGAAAGAAACCGAAGGAACTATACAAAAGAAAAAAACACAATTAACAAGACTAAGATATAAAATTTAAAAAAAAAACAGGTAAAAAGTCAGATAAAGATCAGGAAACCCGTGTCAACCATCGTTTGGGTTTCCCGTCAGAGCTAATCATGATCGTTGGTGATAACCGAATTAGGCATCTATCGCTTGTTTGAGCTTCATGGATCATGAAGGTTTTTGGAATCAGAAATATCAAAGGTATCATATTCTGTCTATACATGATAGTGCTATTCTCGGGTTGCTTGTAGGCTGAGATCATGGACTTTTTTTATTAACATGTATCATTGATAACATAAATTTGCCCAATGTGATATAACAAATATCCTCACTTATTATATGCAATAGTTGTTAACAAATGTCCGCATTCATAGTTAATCAGCAGAGCAGATCTATATAAATGCGGTTGGTAATCTGTAACCTTTCCATTTACGTGTAAAGCAACTGTTCGAGTTGATGTTGTAAATATTGTAGTGTCGCCTGCGACAGTTAAATCCCATATAAAAAGTAAAACATTAGTTCGACTAATCAAACTTCATTTCAATAATGAAGTGTAAATCAAATTTCTTTCTCCTTCTCCGCCCACCCACCTCTCTCTCTCTATCTCTATATCTTCCTCTCTTGTTTATTTGCTTGATAGATACTAACACAAGAAAAACACAAATATAAAAACTAGATATTTTGGATCAAATTAATTATGCTTTGCGATAGCACATTAGCTATCGCTTTGGGAAACAATCTAGGAGCCACTGGTGTCTTAATTAACTTTGATCGAAAGCAAAATTTTGAGTTATTTTGAGAGATATACAAGGAAGGTTTGTTGTTTTTTATTGTTTTTGTTTTCTTTTGTCTTTACTAATTGCACAAAGCTGCTTTAAGATTCAGTCTTATTTGTTGACAAGGATGAACGCGTTGGGAGAATTAATTATAGAATCCACTTATTTGCAATCACATTACGAAAAACCCATCGATCTTTATTTTCTCCAGATATAACACGGGGGATATAAGAGTTACCACACAGTGCACAGTTTGACTGTAAAGCTAACAACCAAACATAACTGGAAGCTTAAGTTTCTTTTCATGGTGTTTTGTCAAGTATAGGTAACATTTTTCTATCGGTTTTCGTCAGTGTGTTTATTACTTATTAGCCGCTGTTCAGCAACAAGAAGCAAAATAATTCTATATTTGAATTTTGAACTATGTTTTAGAAGTTCTTGCGGGAAAACTTGTGGAAAAGAAAACAACTTCACCCGGATAGGTGCTTTACTTCCCTTCATCACCAACCTGTCTCATCATAACATCTGCACTTTTCGCTCTAACGTGCCTAACCTCTGTCTCTAACCGTTTAACATATCGACACTGACCGACACACGGTGACTGGTTAGGCGGCCCGAGAGGAGGGGAGAGGTCATGAAGGGCTACAGATCCGCGACCCGGGTTCAATTAGGAAATATGGGATAAGTTATGGTTCTTTCGCATTTTCATTTTAAACTTTAGGTCAAAAATGAAGACTTCAAGAGGGGGATGGGGGGGGGGGGGTTCCCATTGACATTTTACTCCACGGGGTCCCACGTATCTCTCGACGTCACTGTTATCAGTCACCTCCGGTTAACCTATACCTCTTTCTCATTCTACCAAAGTGTCTAAAGTTGTTTGGTCTAAAGATTATGTAAGATATTCAGATTTCTTAGTCGTTGGTAACCAAAGAGTACAGAAAACAGAAGTCCCCCACGGATCTTTGCAATAAACATGATATTATAGGCCAAAGTTTATAGAAGCACCAGCATGTGGCTGTACTACCTGTATCTGTTTTCGTGTATATCATTTTTATTTCATTCATCCTTCTTTTTTACAGTTTTATCTGTCAAGCATTCGACGGCGCCATTTATTTATGATATGATAATTACATTTCTATTATTAGTAACCCCCGGATCATAGGAGATATTAAACGTACTGAAATTGAAAAAAAATTAACGAGCGATTCGTGATAATGAACTGTTCCATTTGTTTATTTGAATATACCTCGTGAAAGGCCCATAATTAAAAAGCACGCAACAGAAATAGAGACGTAACAGAAAATGAATGTGAGAATTTCAGACGAAAATCCAGGGACGTGATAAGCATCTATACATTGTATTGTATGCAATATTCAGCACTAATACAGTTGTTTATGCTTTGGTTTAGATAAACAGTCCATAATACAGCTGTATATTAATTTAAAGTAATTTATATTTTTTAAAGTAATCTTTTAAAGAGCTCATGCTCGAGATCAGATCATGTGCTCGAGATCAAGATTGTAGAATAAATGCAGTAATTCCTCGTAAATAAATGGTTAAATGATGACATTTCATGTAGCATTATGCAACATAACGCCTTTCTGAGTTCTGACACTGTTTATAGAGTAAAGTATTAATCACAACCCAGAAAAGAAATTTGACCCCAAAAATGTTAGTTGTCAACTTCTAACTTCAAATTCTCTTTTTTTTCTACTGTTTTTTTCTGGGGAAACGTGAATGATCAATACTCAATATATGACAACCTCATTATGAGAATTTATAATAGAATATAGCATCCCCACAATATATCAACATCAATTTTTAGGTGTAATTGGAGCTTTCACAAGTACAATTAACCTTAAATCAACAAGCGATTATGATACCAAAGAGAGGGTAGGTAATGTAAACGCCTATACATACCTGAATAACAAGGAAGTATAACTGCAGGTTTATCTATCTATATATATATATATATGCGCATAAATTATAAGAGGAACCCTCCTATAGGATCATATATCCTATATCGCTATATCGACCTATATCGCTATATCCTATGTATCAACTCCATGGACATTTCCAGTGAGTGAAGACATTACAGTGCATGCCGTACTACAAACATTACCCTTTCTTGCAGGTCATCAGTATGTGGCCCCAACATTACCCTGGGGGCGTTGACCTTCTGAAGATGCAGACATTGAGGAGTAGGGAGTGTCCAATCAGACAATGACATTCAGGGGCGCTACCGCATGATACAATCCGCTACCGCATGATACAATCAGGAGTCTGCTTATCATTACGAAACCAACATATGTATTTGAGGTTCAACCTATACAGTCGAAACATCCTTCAACTTTCCTTCAAAAGTTGGAAAAAAGTACCATTTTGCATCTAAACACCCTCCGTTCTCACAAAATTTCTAAAAACAGGGGGTAGCCAACTCTCCATTTA
>JAAAKB020210349.1:0-11607 GCA_010014835.2 Apostichopus leukothele | reverse complement strand
TGTTTAGGATGTGATGTGGTTGGGGTGTTGTTTGTGGGGTGCGCGGGGTGAGGGGGGGGGGGGGGGGGGGGGGGGGGGGGTATGGTCTTGATTCTAGTCAATCACCACTGAACAATAACCACAACAGTCTATTGCCTTAACATGTCAGTAAATTCTTGTCCTCGCTTCCTCCCTTTCAACTCGTCACCTCGACTCTAAAAGAGGATGATGAACAGGGAGGGCCACAGGGGGAACATGAATGGACCAGTGATGTCCAGCAGATAGGCCATGTTAATCCAGCTGGACCCTTACTCTGCAAATCGGGCAGGCGGAATTTTGCTGAGAAGGATGCAAAAAGGAGAGACATTTTGCAAAGAGTTGTATTGCACTAGTATAATGATATATTGTAACCCTAGTTCCACTTATCCTCTGATAAAATTTCATCCCCCCGTACTCATCCACCCCTGCCCCCCCCCCAAAAAAAAGAATGAAAAAATACCAAATAAATAAATAAAAAGTAAATGGATAAATGTATGACCAATGGCACAAATAAATAAAACTAAACAAAATAAAAGAACACAAATAAATACCTTGGGGTCAAATATTGTTTCTGTTGTTCATCAGGAATGTATTAATTAATTAATTAGTACTGTACATGAAACACTACTTGAAAGGGAAAATGTATTGTAGATAACAATGGTGGGGTAGAGGTGCCAGAGAGAACAAAGCTCACATAGTTAGATTTTATATTGTAAATAGTTTGATCTCGCCCATTCAGTTTTGTAGACAAAATCACTTCGATTTAGTTAACTTCGAATCCTTACGAAACGAGAGAGGCAGAATGAGATGGGAGAGCTATTGAGATGCATGTAATTTCTAGGTTTCAATGCCTTGCGGATCAATTTTAGTTCAGTTTGTTGAATTATCTTTACCATCAAAATTGAAATACTTATCAGCAACCCACTCCCCCACTCCCCCTTGCATCCCACCACGTTATATGCTAAAATTTGACTATTGTAACAATTATGCCCATTTTTGCATTTTAGCCTTCTGTGGTACCTAAGAAACTGCTTCCCTGGGGATTTGCCTTACCTCAAACCATTTATCGATGCATTTGGTATGGTAAGCGTGAAAACACGGTAATCTCCTGAGTTCTTCGTTGGTCTCGTACTCGCCCATGCAGATGGTACAACTTTTATCCTCCTCCTTCAACTGGTGGCCGCTGTCGGATTCTTGGAATCTGAAGGTGGGTAACCTGCTGAGGACCTCCACGGCTAGACCCTGAGGGACTGCCGGTCCCAGGTGCTCTGCGAGATCCAGAAGCCTCTGTTGATGATTTTTAAATAACGATGTAATCATTGTCAGTACACAGGGACAATAGTTTTTTTTAATTTTGTTTATAAGAGACAAAAGTTTATAGCCGGCCAAAATGTATTTTTTTTTTTAATTATGTTTAAATTTTTATTTATTTATTTATTTTTATTATTTTTTTATTTATTTTTATTTTTTTTGTTTGCCAAAATGTTATAATGCAAAATTGTTTACACTAAAATTTGTACCCTGATTGTGTCAGAGGGAAGACTTGCGACAAGTCTAAACCATCCTTTGAGGTACTTACCTCATAATCATCTTGGCCGGGTTCGACATGAGGAAGGTTTGGAAGCCGAGGAAGGTTTGCAAGTCTACGACCCCTCCTATTGCCTCTCTGTGGTGGTCCTCTTCTTCTCGTCCTTGGCTGGGACAAAAACCGAAAGAAAAAAACGAAGATGTCTAGACGATAGGTAACGTTCTATTACAAATGGCAACATTTGAAGAGATGAAAGGACGGGTGGGTTTCGATGGAATGGCAGCGGGTTTTTTCTGTCTCGTGTAACAGAATACAGCTGATGACATATACAGCAGATTTCACAGCACAAAATTTCCATTTAGTATTTTACTGTTTCTGAGGTCTTTCTTTCTGAGGTCTTGGCCAAGATTCTGGAGGTGGGGAGGGATCAAGTGGTAGGAAGGTAGGGTTATCCATGTGATGGGAAATAAATGCTTAGCTTAATACCCTACTCACCTCTTGTGGCAGGTCCAACCAAGGCATCATCTGAGAGGTAAAACTGAAAGAAATTGGTGCAGGATTGGATTCGGGAGCAAATTCAGTCACGAGAGATTGGACCATGCTACCGATGAGATGCTGATGGTGGTGACTGCCGAAATCCTGACTGTTAAACTGAGGGTGCTGTGAAAGTAAACAGCACACCAGTTGAGCATAAACTGAACCAATAAACATTGGGTGAGTGTAAGATGGGGTTGGGGGGGGGGGCATGGTGCTGAAGTGTTCTCACAAAGTACCTGTACAGTTGTCACCATAATCCTTCAAAAAAATCGTACTAGGAGCAGTTTTGTAGTTTTTGCCAATCAACCACTCTTTATTTGTATTTTATCTTCCAAAGCATCATTTAAAAGCAAAACTAACTGTTCTTGCACCATAGCTCTATCAAAGAGGGCGTGTTAATGACAGCATTGAAAATGCCGAAAGGCCCCTGGTCGCACTTAAAGAGGCCCCTGATTAATCAAAAGAGATAACTGAACCAGGGGAACACTATTTACAGAGAGAGATCCACCCCCCTCCCCTCCCCTCCCCTATAGTCTTGAATACTCTGACAGTACCTGCGGTGTTGCTAATGTGGCTTCTTCTCTGTCGAACTCTAACTGTAGCCGACGGGCCATGGCCTCGTCTGCCTCCAGCTGCTCGATGGCCGCGGCAGTCTGAGGAGTGATGTCCACACCTTTTTAAGGAAAGAAAAAGGAAAAATAAACTATAATTTAAGCAGAATAATGTTACACAGGTCTGTATGTTTCTTTTTTAACCCCTAAATTATTAGCATTTTCCTAGTCGGGTCAAACAGTTTCACCGTACCTAACGAGTACTTCTCAGAGTTTGCAGCTGATTATATGTTTGGAACAACTTTTTTTCTTCATCTTAAATTGTCACCCGAGATGTATCTCGGCTATTCACGGCACTGGCAAACTACCGTTGTTTATGATATATATTAGTATCGCATGACATCAAAACATTTGCTAGATTTATCAACTTTTGATTGCTGCTTTCACTTTTGGGCACTGTGTGGAGACTTAATCCAACATGTCATAACAGTCAGGGTCTGTTGTTGTGCTTGCTCTAATGCTGAAGAAAACATGTTTACTAAATAGGGTTTTTTTCTCTTTCTAAATGCAATTATGTTAGAAAACTCAAAACAAACTATAGTACAATATCTAAATGATGAGTTCATAACAAGAAATATAAAGACCATAAACATAAAACCAAACTCATAAATACTTGTACTTATCCATATCGGATGCAATGACAAGCTCACTATATCCGCTACAAATTACAATGCCTACCTATCTGCTTACCTTGAATGGCCATATTATCGTGGGTCCTGTTTACTCTCCTAGGAGTCCTGGTGGGATCTCCATCTCCTAAAAGAATAACTGCATCATCATCTTCCTCCTCATCGTCGATAATCTCCGTGACACTGCGAGGTCCACATTCGCCCCCTCTGTGCCTCCCAGGAGGGGTGTCTACGAAGGTCATGCCGTCCAAGATGACTTCTCTATCATCCTCGTCATCTAATATCACCGCCTCTTGCGCCACAGAGTGAACTTTTCTTCTCTTCGATGTCCTTCGACTTCCCTGAGAATTTATAGTCAATGAAAGATCTAATGGAGTCCTGTCACTATCGTGATCCAACGGTGAATCTGTGGCCGCAATAGGTGATATACTTTCTATAGAATGCTGTGTGCTGTCTGAGCTTGGCTTCTGCTTTCTCTGGTCGGTTTGTTTTCTATCTCTTAGATCCGAGGCAGTGTCCACGTCTCCGTCGTTCAGTTTCGAAGAGGAAGTTACGAGATCGTTTTGTCCGTCATTACGGTTCTCTTTCAGTGAAGATGCAGAAGGCTCGTCTCTTAGATAACGTGAATTCAGCTTTCGGTTACTTTTCCCTTCGCTGTAAAATCTTTTCGGCTGCAGATCCTGGTTTAGAATCACACCTGCACTTCCCGACGACATTTTTGACGAATCGCCATCTGCTTTCTTCTGTTCCCGCTTGTGTTTCTTTGCCAAAAATTTGTTGTACCTTAACGTCGACTTTGGATCGAGTTGCTCTCTACTAGAAGTCATATTTTCTCTTCTTTCCGTATCTTTCGGTTCGTATTTCCTCTGCTGTCTTCGTTTCTCCATCTCCGTGAAATGACGGGAATCAGAATGACGGTGACCGTGTTTCCTTCCCTCTTCCTCGACATTTGGATAGAACCTAGGATCATATCTGATGGACCTCAAGCCCAGCTCTGAGTGAAATACACCGGCAGCCTGTTGTTCACGATCCAGAAATATATGATCAGCAATGTTGAGGTCGTGTCCTTCTCCTCCTTTGCTCTGATGTCGATTCGACGAAAAACAGAGTCCATTTCTTCTTCTGTAATGCTGGGCACCGTCTTTATGATCATGGGACTTTCGTTTGTCACAGCCTGTTCTCGTCTTGTCTTCTCCGAGAATATCTGGTATATTATCTTCCCAGTCGAAGCTTCTGGGTAGACCTCTTGTCCTCTTTCTGTTCACGGCAAGGTCCGAAGATCTAACCTTTCCAAAAACAGGAGACTTGGATGCTTCACGTTTCCTTTCATGGGTCGACGTAGTATCATCTGCATCATCATCTTTGTCCTTTCCTGAACTACTCGTCCCCGAAGAATCGGTACCTCTCCTCCCTAGAGGGGAGTCCAAAATACCTTTTCTCCCTATCCCTTTCACTTTTGACTTCACCAACCCATTTTTGGACACGACAAGTTTTCCCTTTCTACTCCAGGATTGCTGGGCATTTTCTTTCACCTTAGAAAGTCTTCCACCGAACTCAAAATTTAACCCACTCCGTATTTTATCAGAGGGGTTTGCATTGTCTGTTGTGAGAGCTGTGTCATCTTCACCAGTGTTAGGCATCAAACCACTAACTGTATTTGGTCTGCAAAGAACTTTGTTCGTACCAAAGTTACGAAGAAGTCGTTCTCTTAAAGGGGCAATATCTTCCTTGCTGCTTTGGTCTGGTTCCATTTTGGGGATTCAGTAAACCATTTCATTGATCCATCTGTTAAACCAAAATATCCGAACAAAAAGGTTCAAATTATTATTATTTGTTTTGAGGGATGCTGGAGGGTATGGGGCCAAAATAGCATTGACATTTTCATTTTAATTCATGATTACAGTTCCTATCTAATTATAAGTGCCTCCTGCTTAGTGTTAGTTACCAGATTCATCACCAATATATTTGTAGAACTAGTATAGTAATTAGTATGTCCTATATGACATATGTGACACTTGGTGTTGATATCCTGCCTGCAGAGTTTGATTAACTTAGGTCTAGGGGCCTATATATGTTCCACTGGTACATGGTTAGACTAGGCTAATTCTTTGTTTTCTATTTCTGCAGCTAACATACAAATCGTAAGCTTACTTTGACATTTATTCAACGAATCTAACCTAGCCCTAAGTTAGGTCTAGGCTAAGTGTGTATAAGAATATATTGTAATCTAACGGTTAACGAGTGGCTTACAGGTCTGTATTCCGTATCAAAAATATACGATTGCACACTCGGTAAAAAGCCTATACATTGTACGTAGTTAAGTGACATAAACCTTGCATACTGCAAGCTTCACATTGAGCTACGTACGGGAAGATGTGTTTACAAGGCGCGATTTTGAGAAAAAAATTGCGCAATCTAAGATGACGTTTAACCCCCGATACTTTCCAATTCCTAAGCATTTACCCAAACTGTTACAGCGCCACACTTTCTGCTATTGCCAAAGAATGCATTTTCACAACGAGTGTAGGCTATGCTTCAGATATGTCTAGGCAATGTTTGTATAATAACATAATCTAAAGTTACGTTAAAAAATGTTTTCGAATGCATTTTCGGATCGCTTCTCGGCCTTTTTGGCTAAAATGATGTATAGCAGTATGTTCCCTTTCGAGTGGAATGGTGATACACACCCGACGATGATCAGATGATTCAGATCACACAGTCACAGTCTCGATGCAAGGGGACTGGGATTGAGAGCGGATCAGTCGTTCGGTTGTTTGGTTTTCGTGCTTAGGGTCTTTCCTGGGTGACTTTCCTTAAAAAGTACCTTCTTTCTTATATTGTTAGTTAGCTTTTATTGTCCGAATTCCACGAGAGACGTCACGTGGCTATAGAGACTAGGTTTTTTCTCCAGCTGCAAGGATGTGTCGAAGGCAGTCTGTATTGTTACATGAAGATAAATCGTCGGTCAGTCTCGATGGAAGGGGACTGCGGTTGAGAGTGGATCAGTTAAGTCGTTTGGTTTTAAGACAAGGCTCTATCTTGTATGTATTTTAGATCCCCCTGTAAGCAGGAACTCGCGAAGAAGCCTTATTGGCTTATCAAAGCCGCAAGCTGACCGAAGTCAGTCTAGATTCATATTTAACGTCCACTCATGATTATGAATTGTCAATTGTCAACAACTCTGTAACTGGACGACATACATTAATCTTTGAGTGACTCGAACTCGGGACCTTATGATTGAAAGGCACCAGCGTTAACCACTGAGCTAACACTCCTATGTAGGGGTTCAACAAACAAATTCTTTATGACAGGACTCTCCCTATCAGTGCTAAGAGAGAGAGGGAAAACAATAATAATAACACACTGTTTAATAACTAATAAAAGAAAGGCCTGTGTTGCCTTGCCTCTGAATAAGGTCCTGATGTGTCCAAGATAAAAATTTAAATAAAATTGATAAAAAGTTTGTCATACAGTATGTTGTTTTCTGTTATAGTTATACTGTAGCTTGCTTAAATGTGTAGATTTATACCGACAGCTTAAATTCTTTCAATGAGTTCCTTCTTTGTCTCCATCTGTTTTAGGAACTTATCAATACTCAAGAAAGGTTATCAAAGCTTGAGGAAGCTGTCAAGAATCTGAGATTATCAAGAGGCTCTCCCAGTATTTCGTCGACAACTCTCGACGGACAGGCCGAGTTGAATCCAACTCACGGTACGATTGCATCTCCTTAACTTTATCTTCAAGCTTGGTTTGACTCTTAAAGAACTTAATTTAAGCACCATCCTTACTTTGAAACAATCATTTCTTCAATTGCTTGCCCTGCTGTTAACTAGAAATTCATACAATTCAACATTGGTTTTTATTCCCTGATGCAATCTCCCAGAGTTTCTTATGATAACTTACTGGAATAGAAAATGTTATAGTACATAGAAATGTTATAATAAACGATAAGTTAATAGAATTGATAAGTTATTGGAAGATAAATTATTAGATAAGAAGATAAGTTAATTAGATGTAAGATGAGAGGTATTAAGATATAATATAAGATATTGTGATATAAGTTTTTTAGAATTTTTGAACCATGGAGATTTTGGTCACTTGCATAAACAAACGAATTGAGTTTGTATCAAGACTATATAAATTTCCTTGTTTTCCAGCGGAGATTCATGGTTTGCCTGATGAAGGCCACAGATCAGTAAGTAATGACGCAGGGCCCATGACCAGAGAGGCTAATCCACAAATGACTGCAGATGGCCAAATTGTAAGAAATCAGAGTTTGACACGCCTCGACAACCAGCATGAGAAACCACAGAGGATGACTCAACAACCTGCTCTTCATCAAGAACAGCAGTTTAACATGCATAGTCATCATGGTCAATTCCCAGAGGTCTTAACCAGAGACAGACAAATGAATCAGATGAATCCTATGAATGCAATGCAAGATTTGGGATCTTCTGGTGCCAACCTTTCTCAACCCGCAAGACAAAACCTAGCTGGCCACAGAGAACAACAGGCATTGCTGATCCGTGCAAATGACCATCGCAATGTCAGTGCTGGTGCCGAAGATCAAGATAGTATATTTGGAAATCAAGGAGATTTTGGTAGACATCAAGATAGTCATCAAGATCAGCTTGGTTTTCCTAGTGGTCATCAAGATAGAGCTTGGCCATCTGATGGCCCTGAACAACGGCAAGAACTACCCCGTGATCAAGATCGCCATCCCGATCCAAAACAGGTGTTTATGAGAGATCAGTTGAATGTGCATGTTCGTCAAGCTGCTCAGACTGATTTTGTAGGGAATGATCATCAGAGAACATCAGTCGGTCATCGACAGACAACAGATGGTCATCCCGGGTTCCATAGGGATCAAGCCTTTCAGCAAGGACCTCTCAGTAGGTCAAGGGAGATTTCTGGTCTTGATATGATGTCAGGGAACGATCAAAACAGGAGAGGTATCGGTGACAATCAAGAACAGCAGAGACTCTTAGTAACAGATGGACTTCATATGAACTTATCACAAGGTGGTTACCTAGGCAACAAGGGGTCGCTGCATGCTCTCAAAAAGGATTCCGATGGACGGTCATCTCATTCACAATCCACAGGAGATGACCAAGTGAGCAGATTTGACTTGCGGAAGCCAGAGATCGGTGCCGGCCATCCACAGATCCAGAAACTTGCCTTCCATGGAGAGCAAGCAATAATGCTCTCTCCTCCGAGGCAAATGGACCGCAGAGCATTATTCAAGGCTCATGGACCTAACCAGGTGAGGAGGGCCCTGTACACTGACAATACTGATCGTATGGGAGAGCTATCACATGCTGGGGTGGGGCTCAATCATCCTGTCCATAAGTTTGAAAACCACGAGCCAAACTACCAGGATCAAAACAAAACCACAGAAGAGGATAGCAGAGTGGACGTTGGAAGGGACGAGGCCGCACGTTCGGCCTTCTCCATGCAGGGAGAAATCTCTCGTCAAGATAAACCTCTCATATCTGAAAGACAAATGAGGCCCTCCAAACAGCATGCAGGACAAGAGGGAACTAAGGCCGACCCAGATATTTTAGATGGAGTGGTCGCTTCTGACAGAGAAGAGCTCTCAGAGCAATATAGGAGGAAGAGTGACCCGAATAGAGATGTGTTTGCGCAGGCTGGATTAAAGGAAGGTGAGAAACTACAGGTAGACACCTCGCTGTTTTCCACCGACAGTCACACCTCCTACCAGTCCCTCCCATTTGGAGATCGATTTCACCCCCTCTCAGCAGATATGTCCGCTAGAGGGTCCGATATGCCAACGATAGGATTATCCAAAAGGGACAGGGTTGATGCTAGAGATACGATTACCGTCGACAGGGTTGAAGAGGAGAGCGCCCTCAGCGCCATATCAGATCTGAATCGAAGAATCGCTGCCTTGTCCAAGGAGCACGCTGAAGCTGAAGAGAGATTACAGTCGATGAAGAATCAAGAAGTACAAACTAAATGATTGCTGGCGGTTGAAAATAAAATATTTTCCTCAGTGGAATTTGTTGTGATTTGAGATGGATTAAATTAATTTAATAGTTAATACTTTTGAACATAATCTTGGGATCTGAAAATCTCATGGAGTAGATAAATGGGGACGAGGCAGGAAGGGTTTGAAATTTGCAGTTGCTGTGAAAAACTTTTCGATTTGTATGATGTACAAAGACAGAAAGTTGTAAATATTGTACAATTATTA
Source organism: Apostichopus leukothele (assembly GCA_010014835.2). NCBI lineage: Eukaryota > Metazoa > Echinodermata > Holothuroidea > Aspidochirotida > Stichopodidae > Apostichopus > Apostichopus leukothele. Next base: position 2,070 of record JAAAKB020210349.1, on the reverse strand, counting down.
AATGCACTTTTTGTAATTACCTAACTCAAAAGCACCTTGAAAAAAGATACATTCCGTTACCATAATCTCAAGAGCCTTGTAAAATTTCACTCTGGTATAAAACAAAAGTGAGACTGGGAAATCGTTAACAAAAATTTTGAAAAAACCTTTTGATTGCATAGTTGTCACTGTAGCGATCGTTACCATCATCAATGAAAGTTGAGACTTGAAACACTGCCAATGAAAACAAAAATTTTTCACTACCAGTTATTTATAAGTTTAGATCATAGAAGATGAGGTATCAAACTGTGTTAATGTGGCAAACAGTGGGTAAGATACCGTTATCTGCAACCCACAACTGTTCAAGTTCACTTTGGGTACCAAGGCCATTTTGTTGAGTTTGTTACTGCTCAATTTTGCTACAAATTAAAATGTGGAGCTATTTGGTAGGACAGAGCTGATTATCTAAATGGCAGAAGAGGCGAGTGTCTACGAGGTCCCAAATGTCCAGGGACCTCTGTAAACACTTCCTGACAGTACATACCAACTACATACCAACTATCCGTGATTTCTTTACCTCGGGGACAAAAACTATTATCCTAACACACTGTAGCATACGCAAACTGGAGCCTATACCGCAATTTTTGCAAAGTTCCGTGATTTTTTTTTACACCAGGCTCATCCCTGAATTTTAGGGTTGTACATGTAAAGTGAAATGGAGAGGGGGAGGGGAGACCATATCATCGTATATGGTGCCTCAGAACATATTACCCTACCACTGGTATCTGTATTCATTTGATGTTTAAATATGCTGCAAAATGGGTTACACTCTGTAAGAATGTAACAGGACAGTCTCTCTCACTTGAAGACAAATGGAAATAAAATGAAAAAAAAATACCAAAAAAAACTGGGTTGCTTTTGCATAACACTTTTTTATTTTTAATTTAACCACATGCATAGGGCATTATACTTTCAAGGCAAAACTTAAAAACAAAATTTGTCACCCTAGAAGGTGCAGACTGACACTTTCTCTCATAACTTAATACAAATATTTTCTATTAATATTTCACTAATTTTTCTACAATATTCATTATTTAATTTTGTTACATATTAATTTTTAATCACAAAAGAAATTTCGTTTTGCTCACGTTATCTGTTGAATATGTGAGAGCATTAAGGTCATCAGTCTTAAGCCCAAATTTGAAATTAATAAAACAAAAGTTTTTAGATAATACTCAAACTACTCACAGACTTTGTTAGGGGGGTGGGTGTAGGTCAGGTATTGTCTCAGTTTGAGAAGGAAATTGCTATAAATAAAAAAGGGTGATAGCAAAATGCCTGTTCAAAGTTAGCGTGAGTGACCACTTTTTTTTACTTTCTCTGATGCCTAGCATATTTTGGGGCAATATTGATGACCTTCATTAACCAAAATACAGTGGTTTGTTTTGGACCTCTAAAACCAAACCTTGCAGACACACTCCTTATTTAGATGACCAAAATCATCAAAATAACAACAAAAAACCTGAAAATTAATCCAAATTAGAGTTGCTAATTTCCAAATGATAATTTTTTTTTATATGGTCAACAAAAAGGTTCTTTTTCGGCAATTTATCTCAAAGTATGTCCTGCGATATATTAAACATGTGCGAAAGAAGGTGGGCCTGACATTTCGATCCTGGCGGGATCTTATTAAGAGGATGAAGAAGATCCTGCTAGGATCGAAACATCAGGCCCACTTACTTTTACATATTCTCTTACACAGGCTCTTTAGTGGATAAGCAATTTGCTAACAGTTTTTATATATTAAACATGAAAGAATCAAACATTCAATTGTGTAGTACATCTTATGTAAATAAAATGCACTACACTTCCATTCTCAAACTTTGTCAACAATCACAAAGTTTCCTTGAAGTGTAGCAATTTTTTTACTTTTCAGGCCTAATGAACCAATTCCAACTTATGATGATGAAAAGCTATTAAACACACAGATGCATGCTACCTCCAAGTTATACTAGGTATAATCAAAGGCATTGTGGCTCCTCCCCCCCCCCTCCCCCCCCCCACTCTTTCCGCCCCACCCCTAATTCCTAC
>JAAAKB020210238.1:0-11611 GCA_010014835.2 Apostichopus leukothele | reverse complement strand
ACAGGGGTCAACCATGGACAAATTTTGATCAGTTTGGAGGTTGAGTTTTGACCCATAATTGACCTTTGTTGACCTTGGATCACATGACCGTTATGTTTGGAAACAATCGCTAACCGTATTCACAACTAGCCCAAAAATGTCAATCATGTCGGACCCCATCAGTGGGAGTTTCACAGGTTATTGCCCCCCAAAAAACACATTTTGAGCCATAATTGACCTTTGGTGACCTTGGATTACCTAACAGTTATTTTGGAAAACGTGCACCTACTTCATTCACAACTTGTCCCAATATATCACACACACGCCAAGTTGACTACATAGGTTCGTTGTACTAAAGCAAGGAACCAATAACAATCTAACGAAAAGGTCAAAAGGGTTGCTTTATTATAACACAGATTGACATCAAGCCAGAAATGCCACGCATGACAGCTCATATGAAATACCGTTTAGAAACCCCGACACTGTTGAAATATATGATTCTGGTATCCAGCCATTCATTATGGTAAGCTACAAATAGTCGTTAAGCTTTTATCACTGGTGTGATCACAACTACCTTCTCTGTTCGGTGTTGCTGAGGCAGGACCGATTTGTGAATACTTCAAGCGTGACTTACTATGAATAGACCCGTTCTTATGCTCGGTTAACTGCAATGAAAGGAAGAGTCCCTACTCAGGGAGGCTTGTCCTTAGGTGTGACTCTTACAAAAACGTCCCCTTGGAAACTGGGTTGTGACACAAACAGTTATTGTCATGCCTAATCATTGTGATATGCATTCTTAATACCTGATACGTCTCGGCCATTAACTTTTCATATTCCGATGAAAAGTCATCATCTTCTTCACAGTTGATTAGTTTAGGGGCCCCCTTGATCACAGCCATCTATAAGAAAGAGAAAACCGAGAAAAGAAATCTAGTCTTGAGACTATAAAAGGAAGGGGAGGAAAAAAAGGAAAGAAAGAAAGACAAAAAAGAGACAAAGATACACTGTCTTAGTTCACTTGTTTTGCATTCAGACTGATGACTCGAACAAAGTGATTCCAAGTCTTCAATCTGCCACATCCTCAGAAGAATCGAAAAAATTCAATTCAAACAATTGAGTCTGATTGTAAAACACACTTCCCATTGTCCTATTGAATAAGACTTTTTGTTTGTTTTGGATTTTATGATATTGAAACAACAACTTGATTTTGGAAGAATTATACTTTACATTTAAAAGCAAAAGTAAGGCAGAATTGTTGTTGTTATCACATTTAATTGCACAAATCACCATTGCAAAGTAATATGAATGTCTAAACCTTCTATAACATCTGAAGGAAATATCTGTACGGATTTAATAAATCTGGACGTTTTTTACAAATTCTGCATTTCTGAAGCTTCGAGACTTTAGCAATATAATTATGAAAAGGAAACCAATAGACTCATATGACATGATTAAAGTAGAAACTTGCTTGCAGTTCTTCGAGCAAGAGCAATTGTTGTATCGAGAGCAGTTTGAAAGTGCCTATAAACAAAAGAAACAGACTGGTTTCTTCTTTTGGATGCTCGAATACAAAGTCCAACAAATTACAGCTTTAGACAGTATTACAACAAAAAGAAGCAAGTGACCTTTGACCCTTCGTCTTTCGCTTACCTGGTCATCTTCTTCTGTTTCACCAGCTGACTCCTCGGCGAGGTCTTCATCCTCGTCCATGCCGTCAACATCATCGGCAGTCTATCAGAAGAAAAGTCACACAGAGGCCACTTAATAAGGTACAACAATCACAGTAATACGAAACCAGTCTATCAGAAGAAAAATCACACAGAGGCCACTTAATAGGGTCCAACAATCACAGTAATACGAAACCAGTCTATCAGTAGAAAAATCACACAGAGGCCACTTAGGGTCCAACAATCACAGTAATAAGAAACCAGTCTATCAGAAGAAAAATCACACAGAGGCCACTTATGGTCCAACAATAACAGTAATAAGAAACCTATCTGCAGGAAAGTGCATAGTCCAATATGTCTGAACACACACAAACCTGTTAAGGTGAACACACTGATGTCACACCAACCAATTTAGCTACTACACATAGGCTAAATCTATCACACACTCAGAACCAACTTCACCCGACGAACATCTTGAAAGACGAAAGAAATAATACAATACAATAAAAAATGGTAAATTCCACATAATCAAACCCCCTCCTGTGAAATCAATTATACCAATCAAATAATTGTTCAGTTCTTGCATGTAAAGAGAGCATTGATTCCCACTAAAACCTTGTTACTAAAATGAAGTGCAATATACATCAGGACAATTTCCAAACCTAGAGTTTTTAATTTGTTGCCCTGTTACGGTGATTGTTATGTGTGACATGAACATCAGTTTAACGTCAAGATTGTCTTCCACATACCTCCTCTTCACCAGTTAGCTGGCTTTGGCTGTTTGGGGCGCTGTTAAATCCATCTCCATCCGCATCGACCTCCATCACGGAATCAGAATCCTCGTCATCTTCCAACATGTCAGAGAAACCAGCTAAATAGAGAAGAAAGGGATGTCTTTAATTATCACAACCAAATTTGCTTCACAAATGAAGGATGTGTTTTAAAAAGACAATTACTTGAAGAAGCAGAAGACGAAAAGAAAAAACCTTGACATTTAAAAACTCATTCACATGCTACATGAGTTTCAATACTATTGTTACCTTTATAGATATATATAATTATGCCACTGTATAATAATATGGAAACCAAATTAACTAATATAATGAGAAAATAGATATCCATAAAATGTAACAAAATCATTGTAACTCAAATAACCAACACAATATACATTTAACCAACATAATATACTGTACATACATAACATACAAAGATTTTCCTCATGATCCCCCCCCCACCCCACCCCTTGGATTACAGTACAGAATGTGTAGAATCGTCTAAGCCTGACCATAAAGCTTTCATAACCTGCAATGATAAAGCTTCATTTAAAGTGAGAGCTTTATGCAGACAGATTGACTGCTGGGGTCAACCCCCTAATGAGATCATCAGCAGTGGAATCAGTTCATCGTTAGATACACAAACTGTGCCAATTATCTATTAACAATTAAAGGAGTGTTAGCTCAATGGTTAACGCCGGTGCCTTTCAATCATAAGGTCCCCGATTCGAGTCACTCCCAGATTAATGTATGTCCTCCAGTTACAGAGTTGTTGACAATTAACAATTCATAATCATGGACGTTAAATATGAATGTAAGAGACTGACTTCGGTCAGCTTGCGGCTTTCATAAGCCAATGAGGCTTCTTCGCGAGTTCCTGCTTGCAGGAGGATCTAAAATATATACATACATCTAAGTCTAAAAGAATCCTATCACCAATTTCCACATCCACATCAACCTACCAGGCGTTCGAGCATAGTCTTCCGTTTCATTCTCATCTCCTTCCATGATGGACGGGAGGTTGGGATATCCTGTCGTATCATCAGACTGATTCATCTGTTGTTGGAAGGCAGCCAACTGTTCTGGTGGTACCTTCTCACCTATAAAGAGCAAACAAATGATTAATCATTACATTAAAAGGGAGGAAACTAGATATCCCTAGAACAAACAAGCATCTACAAATGATAGCATAACATCTTTCTCCTGACATGTCACTGTCTGAATACATCAACCAAATGAGATTAAAAGATGGGCAAACTAATTAAACATCTGTCAGTAAAAAGAGAAGCAGTAAGACCAGAAAAGACTACCAAAAGATGAGTTCATGTTTGGATAAAATGATTTGTTAAACACCAAAATATGTCAGATCTGTCCAAGCTTCCCTTCTTGTGATGTCATGTTAACCAGCTGGGCCTCACACACACACACACACATTCATGCAAACTATTTATCGTACAGCCCATGGCCAGTGCAACAGGTTACAATTGTCATCGCACCCAAACCCTCGCTTTATCATAGCTGACGAATTGTTCCTGTTCATCCGAAAGCAAATGCATTCCTGACACATAAATCCTTCACAAACAAGAACATATCCTATGGATATATGGGGAGGTGGGGTGGCGGGATGAAGAGGATGGTGGGGGGTTGTTGATAATTGGGTGAAAACCTTATATGACAATATGACAAGGGCTTCACACATTTCCAAAATCCTGTTGTAAATTTTGGCAAACTAGCAAGTTTTGAAAATAAATTAGAAACCAGTCATTCATGAAATCTTGAATTCAATTCAGAGAGTAAATCGATTCTATTCTTACTGAGCTTCTGAAGACAATCCCTCTTTAAGTCTGCCACAGCTTGATCGGCTTCCACGATATCGGCGTAAAATTTCAGCTTGGGTCGAAGACACTCCACAGTGTCCATGACAGCATTATCACAGTCTAAGGGGAATGGTCTTGCCTCTGGATCAAACACTGGTAAAGATTTCTTGAAGAAATAGTATTGCTGTGGAGAGATGCAGAGACAAATTAAAATGACATACCTTAACACTCAAAGAACATCATTTACTATGCCATTGCTATAGTTCTCTTCTTATTTATTAGCCACCACACCTGTATAAAATGTTAACTACTCAAGTCTGAAAAGAAATACAATTACATAGCTTAACACTCCAAGAACATCAGTTAGTGCTGAACTTACATATCGGTACAAGATAAACATATACCCGTTTTCAAATTTCCTTTCCAAGTTTCCTTTGTCATATAAAGATATTTCAACTTTGATGATGTAACCGTCTTCTATCTTACAGAAAACAAGGTATTCATTCGTAAATATATTCTACATATAGTAAACACAACTGAACTGGTTGATATTCACTTTGCATGTTAGGACAGACGACACTGGCTCAAGAATTAGTGCGACTAATGAAAATCCTGAAATTGGGCAAAACTTCTAACCGAGTGAAAAACAGCTGGCAAATCATTGGATGGTTAAATTAGTACACACATACAGCAAATTTTACAGATCTGAATCTAAAGATATCTATAATAATAATCATAATAATCATAATAATCAGCAGTTACTCTTACGACGCTTAAGCAACCACAAATGTGGGAAAAACCAGCAAATGCTTATGGATTACAACTTACATGTCGGGTGACTTCCAATTCAACATTTGAACTCAAATTTGGAATATAAAGAATATAAAGTTGGAAGTAAAGATGTAATTAAGAGGTTTGGTTTTTTATTGATGGTAGTTGGATATATGAAGTCTTACTAGAATGAGTGAATATCTCAACCTTCCACTGCTAAATATCTGGAATGGCTCTTGGCTTCCCTTATAGATCTCTCTTTATAAAGCAATGTTTTCTTACAGAAGTCTCCTTAATTTCAGGAGTGGATCTAGAGCCTGGGCACCCCCTTCTAAAGATTCTTGGCACGTAAACTTAGCTACGAACAAAACTTTGATAAAAAACAAGCTGTACTATTTAAATATTTGTGCATGTTTGGCATTCCTTACTTTTTAACTCAATTTCACTTGTAACCTTGTCACCAGTCATATCTGCATTTGAGATATCCTGAATCGGCCACCCAAGTTTATCTTCCTTTGAAAATGTAAGAATTTTAACGTCTAAAGCGGTATTGCAAACTTTGATCAAACAAGATCACGTCAAGTGTAAAAGGCTTTATGTAGTTTACATAACTTAATAATATGAAGTGACAGGCGTTCCACATACCTCCATACCAGCCCGGATGTCCTCCAGGACACCATCCACCACGTAGATTCCCACGTTGTCATAGTAACTCACCAGTCCAGCCACTAAGTTTGCCATGCAGTGAATGTTACCAAACTTGATATTCCACACGCTCGACAGACACTTCATGGCGTACAATTTCACCTGTCAGATGATAAAAACGATTAAACAAAGGCGAAAAAAAAAAGAATATTCGGTTCTTCTAAAGTGGACCCCTCTCACACCCCTCCCCCTACCCCCGAATGCACACACATAATCATTCCTTCATGTTGACTTCCATTCGCTTATCTGTGAAATAATTGTGTAGCTGTTATGTTACATTTGTTGGGACAATTGTAACTTTATAAACAAAAATTAAAAAATTATTTTCCATTGAATTAAAAATGTATATAATTTGGCCGACATTTCCAGACATGATTATTCAATTGATCCTGATTACCTTTTGATCTGTCCAGTCCAGTTTCCTCATTTGCTTCAAGACCTTCTCAACCATATTTTTGGAAAGATCCTTGAAGAGAAGTTTGCGGATGTATTCGTGCATCGGGGGACGTACCTTCCTCTCTGCCTAGATATGACAAACAGATTGAAACAAAAAAGAGAAGAAAGTATAAGAGTGATAAAACAAACCAGTAACTTCAGAGTAACAAAGATCTTGGAAGTTTGTTAAAAGATTCTTATTTACACAAGCCCAGGTAGCAATTGGGATATCTGTTTGGGTGGACAGAAAACTCTATTTTGAGTTGGATTGACCATAGGGTATAAAGGCTTGCCAGCTCTTGATAAACAAACCACTGGATGAGTACTGGACTGCAACGAAGCCCCTCTATGCTCAGGGAGTGGACGTAGAACATCTTTGGGTAAAATCACCACTTATGGCCAGAAAAGGAGCTCCCACGCCTTGGATATGCTAAATTTGCATCAAACCTAAAATTGTGTCAGAGTGCTAAACACAAGCCTTATTCTACATTTTATATACATAAATATAAATATAAGGCGACAATTGGCTTGGCCCACAATCTGTGATGTCATGGTCATTCTGTGCCAATTCGCAATCTTGGTGACATAGCTTATAATATATGAACCGTATAATAAAACAAAGAAGCTGAACATGAGACATAAACTATCACATGTTATTGACAACCTTCTGACATGAGAAAGGGAGCAAACCCTTAAAAAAGAGTTTCATTTATAAGACAGAATAATTGTTGCCACTAATGAATTGGGAGATGATGAAACTTACTTTTTGGACCTCTGGAGGGTTACAGTAATAGAATGCATTCTCTATCATGGTGTTGTGTCTGTCGTCCAGGGGCATTCTGGACTTCTTTCTCATCATCATGTCCTATCACGGGGAAGAAAAAGAAAAAATATATATTTCTCTGCAACTATGGAGTCCAGCGAGGAAACCAATTTCGAAAGTTTCTTTCCTTCATAAGGTTTACATTAATTGCAATTAACAATGTCAGAACGCAAAAAGAACCACAGGTCTTGTTTGAGGAGAATTTTGAGAACAAGTTTGTGTCAAACACAACATTGCATATTGATTTCCATGCTTCTGTATAACATAAAAGTCAAAATTTTACAGCTGTTGGTTGCATTTTGGTCACTGACGTATTGTGACCAGGTACATTACCTACCGAAGACCTGCCTCTTTGTTCTCCCACATGGAATTACAACACTGACTGGTTACAAACAATGTCAAATATTTCTTCCATCTAAAAAACTGGTGCCATGGACTAATAGTTAGGCTCCTTATTTGACAAAAATAAAAGTATAGTTCTGCTTGGCTAGCCCTAGGTATATATGTGATACAATAATTGTTATTGACCTTGGAGAGTGTGTCGAAAATATTTGCAAAATAGAAGAATTTATATAGAAATGTTAACCATGACGAAATTGAAATCCAAGTACAACAAAGAAATAAATAAATTAGACAGATGAATCAGTTTGTGTGTGCAAATCTATCTCTTAGATGTTATTACCAGCAATATTTTGACTCTGAGGTGAGAGTCAGCTGTTCGATAGAGGAATCTACCGCAGGTCTCGAGCACTGCACAGGCCATATCGATGTTATGGTGCCGGAAGTCCTGTAAAAGAGACTGTAGGGGGAAGACAGAAAACAAAAGAGTGATTTAAATATTTGTAATTGATTACGACAAAAACAAACAGTCACACAAACTGACGGGGGAAATTATCCACAAAGTTTGAACAAGCGAAAAGTTTGAGCAAAGTTGTTTGAACCAATCACTCTCAGGAGTACAAGTCAAGTCCTCTACCGACTGAGCCAGACAGCCCAACGTTTCCAACGATTCCTCATTCCTCTCATTTCTCGTTTAGTTTTTAGGGCATCTCACCAGAAACCACAGAAGTTGAAAGAGCAAAGAAATAGTTTGTTAAGGCTGGCAGTCAATTTAATAGAGCTAAATACAGGTACTGGTATTTTGATGAAAACAAGTAAGAAACATAGGGATGCAGAACCAAAGAGTAGGAAGAGAGACGGATTGCCTGACAACCTGTGAATAGTGTGAATAGTTGGTACAGCACTAACCTTGTTTTTATTGAGGTCAATGATATGACTGCCATTTTAAGAAAATATTTCCTTGTTCATTTATAACTACACTTGCTACGGAATGCTATATTAAAATGCCAACAAAAAAACACAAAAATTGCAAAACGAAGAGACACATGAAAAACTATACTTCTGATACTGTACATTATCCAGGATAGATTTTAGTAGACCCTCTGCACTGACATGACCAGACCCTCCAGATCCCACCAGACATCCAGCGGATATACTGTAGCTGTACTCTACCCAGAGTGGCCCTGGCCTGCTGCCCTGAAACACCCTTCCCCCCTCGGTAATGTTATATATTACAGTGCCGCATATATAACATTATAGTAAATGAGTCACTAGGCTGGAATTAATTATATGCTCTTTGGACTCTACATTCAATTCATACATTCATATTATACCTAATGGTAGTATGCCTCTCACTTAGAATAATGGTAGGAAAACTATTCACCTTCAAGCACTGTAAGGTCTCCACTTTAGGGTACATCTTGAATTTAGTCAATTCACCTGTAAACCGAAAGCAAAATGTATCTAAGAACTACATTTTCACCTAATGTTCACTAACAATGCCAAGAGAAGATTGGAAACGTTGCACAAATACATAAATATATATTTTTGATTAAATTGAGAAAAATTGAAGCCATTGTGAGTAATGTGAACAACTATGTAAATGTCCTCTATAAGGCATTCCCATCAAAGAAACAACAATCTAACTGAAGATAGAAATTGGTTCAAGAGATCATTTCTACCACAAAATAAAGAAAGGATAGTTAAGCTCTGCGTTGAAAAGAAATAATACCGATTACAAAATAACAAAATGGATATTTAAAAGGTAAGAACTGATATCACAAGTGATCCAAAACTTTCAAGCATTTTTACTTGAATGAAAAAAAAAAACACCAGAAACTTACCTATGAACCGTACTGTCTTTATCTTGCTTTCGATGTGCATTTGATCTTTTTTACGAAGCTGTTGGGAAAAAAAATAATAACAAATTTAAAGCTTAAATTGTAGGTACGAAACATAAGTAGAGTAAGACATCTGTATAAGGAAACCTTAACAAAAAACAATAGTTGCAATATGTGTGCTGCAAGCTTGAACTGTCAATGGAATGATCTCATTTTTAAGATCAAAATAAAACAAAAACTGTTAGCAAACTGCTTATCCACTAAAGAGCCGAACAGGCCCACTTAGTTTTATACATACTCAGCTTTAGAATAAGGATACTCACATGGTACCTGAAGTTCATTTTTAATTTATCTGCTAGGTTTGTGGCAACGTCTGGCATACAGGAGTGTAAAGTAGCGACCAGTCTAGAGTAGAATGGAAGTAGATCCAACCTACAAGACACAAAGAGAAATTACACATTACTATTAACATTAGTAACATTAACATTACTATTTATCTTAACATCCATGAGAAAAGCTGAAGACAATAACACAAGACTGATTAGTAATAATAATAATAATAATAATAATAATATTGAGGATTTATAAAGCGCAGACAATATCACCAATAATGGTGCTCAAGGCGCATCACAATATTATCCTGGTCAACGATAACCTGTCATACATAGAGACAATCCCTCCACATGGCAGCAGCTAAACAGCACCCAACTGACAATTTATCTCACAGGTCCCCATTTATACACCTGGGTGAGAGGCAATGGAGATAAAGTGCCTTGACCAAGGACACAACGTAATGATCTGGCCAGGACTCGAACCTGCAAGCCTTAGATCACAAGTCCACTGCCTTAACCACTTGACTACAATGCTCTCATTAGTACAAATATAGGGTTAAAGTTCATAGTTTGGCCCATGGATTTAAAAGTGCCATTTGGATCAAAATTGTCTCGATGAAGGGGCACAGTTTCGACAGGAAAACATTTCATATTAAGAAAATGTGATGGTGGGATGGTAAGCAGTAACTTTTGTCATGTCTAAGCAAACAAAATAAATAACGGTCAAAGGTCATAAAGATGTCTTTGATTTGGCTCTGTGGTTTAGTTTTATCCTGCAACTATGTGATTAGACCGATACTTCCATCAGATTCTGACAGATTTATACTTGTAAAAAGGTCTCATGCATTACCCCTTTATGGTATAATTCTGTTAAATAGGTGAAATACTTTCATCAAAGTACTGGAAAGTATCACTAAGTTGCTTTCTAAGCAACAATTCTACTATGCAAGGATCTATGAAACCTGCTCTTTTCAGCACCTTTCACAAAAACATAATCAGGAAATATGACTTAATCGACCCCTACCACCTCCACGGAGCAGAAGTAAAAGAGAGCAAACGTCACTTTACCTTTGACGGGGGACATCCACAAGGCACTGCACCAGTCTCTTTCGGTTGGCCTTGGTGTTAAGATTCATACAAAATTCCACTGCTGCCTGTTTACAGAAAATAAAATTAGCAAAGAAGGTTTGAGGGGGTATGAATCTAATATTAATATATCTCTTCATTTACCTCCATATTTCTACTTCACTGTAAAGGTGAGTACATAAGGTGAGAAAAGGTGAGTACATAACAGTACATAACATAACAGTACAAAACCATCATACATAACCACCATACATAACTATCATACATAACAGTACATAACCAGTACATAACCATAACCACAGTACATAACCATGAGAAAAGGTGAGTACGGAAATGGTGAGAAAAGGTGAGTACATAACATTAAAATATATTCCCTCTTGATCAAAGTACCACAATAATCACCTCTATTAATTATACATTCCCGTCTCAACGGTTATGACTTCTTACCTTATCTATAAAGTCCCTGTTGATGCATGTTGGAAGCTTCTGTAAGAAAGTATCCAGCATCACCTTCATGCTCATGTTAGGGTTGGTTTCACCATCCTCAGCTTCTATAAAAAATAAATAAAATATCACTCATTATAGCTGAATGCGAAGGAAACCAATAGATTATTACCTGGATCTGGCTCAAGTCTTTCCTTCTTTGATTCCAGTCTATTCAAATGTCATTTTTGTCACCAAAAAACCAAAATAAAATTGTGGAAACTCTTGTACACTTCTCTCCATGGGTTTGTTTCATTACCTGTTAAGGATGGGATGGGGTAGGGGTGGGGGGGGTGGGTGATGAACCTTTCCCACTCTCCTCCAACACCCCCGGTTCCTTACATAACATTACAAGAGAAGTCTCACCACCCTCTTGCTCCACTTCTCCCTCTTGATCTTCTTCCAGCACCTGGTCCTCCTCAGGTTCCACCTCCTCTACCACCATTTCTGCCTCTAGGGGTAGAGATGGGTCCTCCTCTCCCTCTGCGGTGCCCTTGCTGGCCTGGCTCTCTGTCTCTGAACTTTCAGTGATCTCCATCATTTTCAAATCTAAAACAAAT
>JAAAKB020210237.1:0-20189 GCA_010014835.2 Apostichopus leukothele | reverse complement strand
AAAAAGCACCATGAACAACAGAAAAGTTCATCCTAATACTGCAAGCACTCCCCGCTCACTACAATACTGCGTATTAGCAGGCAAATGCATTTCTAGTTCATATTCACTTTGCTTTCTCACTTATCCTGTCTCCTCACAACCTTAACACCCCCTCGCTCTACCATTCATAGAAGGAGCCCTGTGCACCCTTAAGTGCTAGTCACTTCTGATATTGTAGTAACCTACTCATTCATTCTACCTCCCAAAGAGTTTTGTTATCATGAAGGATCCTTTGTCATTGGTTACCTTCTGGACATATTTTACAGTATGTACTGTGTGTTGGAATCTTCCAAGGTAGAATTAGCAACAGAGTACCTGCCATGTACAGCCTGCAAAATATATATTTTATTTACCTGCACTGAGACAGGTTAAAGCTTGTCACTGGTAAATATACAAACCTGGTAATTAAGGTTTTGGAATGTTCTTACAAATAACTGGTATTTAAACTATAACATTCTAATAACAATAACAACAACAACAACATTAATTAACTAGTACAGAAACGAGTCTTAAATAGGTAACTCTAATCTCACCAAGTCAGAGGATTATTATCATACAAACATTACATACCATACAATACATCCATTAACCAGCAGTAGACTAATTGATTGAAATATTAAGAAGTGCAGTATAATAATCAACTACTCATCTTTATAGATCATTAATCATTACCACATGCAAGGAGATCTGTGGGCCTGTCATTCAAATGAAATGATATTCATGTAAATTAGTAACTTATAGATGGTTTTGCCGATCTTTAATTGACTAATTTGTGTCATCTTTCAAGAACGTGCATGCCAGGGATAATTTATTTGGTAATGCATATAGTAGCACACTGAAAGGCAAATAGACCAAATTGCTGCACAAATATATACTGTAAGGCACATTGATAGACCAATTGCTGCACATACATTAAATGGCTGTTCACACTATGTGTGATGCAAAACAATACAATGCGATATGATGAAAAAAATCACACTATGCGATAAATGAACCATTGGACATCATCAGAAAGATTTGTTGTTGCCTCTCTTGCAACCAGTAGTCATGAATTGTGTAGAGTATACAGGCCTACACTTAGGCAAACGAAACAACATAATGTGGGCACCAGTATGAGGTGTGTTGAATACTTAGGATGATATGGAACTACTGTAGATCGTATGGCTTTGCCATAGATGTAAGGAACAAACATAAGAAAGGGGAGATCGCTACGGGTACATTATACACTGAAGAAAAGGAAAGAATGTGGATACCACAGTTTGGCACTGTTATGCATACTAGAGCTTGATATAAACCTATGGCATGAAGTTAGTGCTTCATGTGTTGATATTGATTGGGCAACGAAAACACATTGTAGTGGGACACATTTATGGTAGGACAAAAGCTGAAATTGTTTCCACTGTTTTTGTAGTTTTTTTGGTATTGCATGTAGTATGAACAATGTCATATCGTATTGTTCCATAAAGTAATGTGAAAGAGGATACAATAGCATAGCACAGTAAGAAAGCATAGCTCATTGCTGGGCACTATTGCTTCGCATACTGTACAGAACATTTGTTAATGTATAGTAGTAAAGCATACTGTAGCGCTGCAGTATTCAAACTATTTTGCTTGGTGTACCAAATTTCTACCTTAGTCATTTTGGCCACCCTCCCGTGGCAGATCTGTGGGAGGGGCTTAATTTAAGGGGAGGGGGCACCCCCAACTAAGATTTGTCTGCATAATTA
This sequence comes from Apostichopus leukothele, assembly GCA_010014835.2. Lineage (NCBI taxonomy): Eukaryota > Metazoa > Echinodermata > Holothuroidea > Aspidochirotida > Stichopodidae > Apostichopus > Apostichopus leukothele. The sequence goes on along the minus strand of JAAAKB020210237.1, from coordinate 18,423 downwards.
AGAGTGCGTAATTGCAAACTAGGGACATAATTTACATGATTTGTCGCAATTTATGTTCCCAAACTCTAAAGGGCAGCTGGGTGTAGGAGAGTGTACACATTAATCATGGGGAGGGTGTACACATTAATCAATATCTCAATCAATTCAATGTATTATGTAAGTTTATTTTAATACTAGCTGCCTCCAAAAGCAAAAGCACACATAGAACTTCAACATGTCATTCAACCAAAGCTATCCAGAAATAGTGGAAAATGCCGCTTAGCGTGATGCGATGGTAAACCATGTGCGAAAAAATTCAAAGGAATATGGGGCGGAAACAATCACTATGAATGACAGGGAAAATCCGCTCTTCGATTGATTTGTAATCAAAGATAGCAAACCTGTGCCAGTGTTAAAAAAGCAATACATTTATCAATGTCATAAAGAGCTTTGTGTAAACCACTCAAATAGTACAGATCAACTAACACTTGAAAAGATACATGTATACTGTGCAGTATTTACTGTTCAAAAAGTTTGTAGGACCCGATTTTTGACACCTCTCAGTGGGACTGATAAACTTGTTTATCCCTAATAATTGGTGGAAGTGGAGGGCTAGTCTCAAGGTTCTCTGTGGAAAGTGTTGCAGGCCTTTGTTTGGTTGATACCATGATGCAGAAACCAGAGAGTTGTGGTTAAGGCAGTGGACTTGTGATCTGATGCTTTCAGGTTCAAGTCTTGGCCTGATCATTACCTTTTGTCCTGAAGCAAGGCATATTATCACCATCGCCTCTCTTCACCCAGGTGTATAAATGGGGACCTGTGCGATCATTTGTCAGTTGAGTGCTGTTTAGCTGCTGCGATATGGAGGGATTTGTCTCTATGTTTGACGGGTTATCATTTACCAGGATAATATTGTTATGCCCCTTGAGCACCATTAATGGTGGATATATCTGCACTTTATAGATCCTCAATATTATTACAGTTTATTAATCCATGTATGCTAGACTTGATTTTGGTTTGCAGAGATCTCAAAATACTTGCATGCTGACATAATGAAGTGCTTGTTTTATATGTTAGTTGATCAGTAATTGCAGGTGACCTTGACAGTGCACAGTAATAGCTAAATTTAGCATGTACAGTAGGCCTGCTGCATAATGCATATATCAAACAATGTAAGAGAGTTACATAGGTTTATCATAGAATTCAGCAGAAACTACAGAAATGACATTTTGAGAGTTTTTTTGACAAACATGTAGCCACTTAATAAAACAGGGATATTTGTTGTCTCAGCCAATGCCTACGTACAATATCCATGTATGGTTGCAATTTTTATAACCACATTTGTGTCAGCTTAATTAAGTTTAATATCTCAAAGGACAAAGAAGAAATGGTTAGCTAGCACTGTAGCTAACACTAGATCATCTAATAAGTCAAAACTATATATTTTAGTGTTTTTCTTCTAAATCTAAACCCACGAGTAGAAGTAATCTCATAAGAGTCTCTCCATTCTGAATATTAGTTTCTCTCCTTAGATGAGCATTTACGCTTGGTGGGAGATAACAATTCTGACAGATGAACTGTAGTCTAGTTTGATGGATGAGACAGTTTTGTAGCAGATCCAGTGAGAGGGGAAGTGTATGCCATAATAAGTATGGCTTCATGGTAGTCAATTAGGCAAACATAAATTCAAAGAAGGAAAAGTAGGAAAGAAGGCTTTCTTGTACAAGGTTTGGGATAGAAAATCTTCAGACATGACTCTGCATGACTGCATGACTACCATAGATAAGTGGATCAAAATATTTTGACAAAATTTTAGTGTATTAAATAGTGATCATTTTGGGAAGCTCTTTTAACTAATGACTGCAGTGCACTTACGTCTGCCAGCATCCTCAAAGCTACTCAGAATAAAAAGTTGAAGGGTAAACAAGTAGAGAGAGAACGTAACAGTAAAATGCTGATGAAAAGTGTCTTTGAACATGACAGTGCTCGACAATATTTTTTTCAAAAGTAGAAGTCCATCGTCAGGACTTTTTTGTCCTGAGATTGTGGTAGCCTGATAACAATTTGAGAGAGCCCATGACAAATTTGTATACATTGTTGCATTTTCCGTGCCCATGAAGAAACAAAATACACTCATCGAAATTTGCTTCCAGCATAACATGACTGTGCAGACGTCATAACGTTAAGGCCTCTTTGTCAAAATTTACATCATGAACATTTCTGACATATCATGAAGTTAGGTCACCCAAATGCATTAGTGAGGAGCCCTGGGCAACAGGCGCATAGGAATTTTCGAGTCCTGACATACAATACAGAAGAACTTCATTATAACAATGGTATACAGGAAATTGGATTTACTCCTCAGTTCTGTAGACTTTACCCCATCAATTTTGTGAGATTAGATATTATGTTTTACAAAGGTTGTAGAAAACAGATTCCCATTTACCAATTCCTAAGAAAGACCAAAACTGGTGTCACATGATCATTGATTCTTTTGTTGATGCCTGTATGTTGACACAGGGTGCTTTTATCTAGATGTGGATCAGATCCCAACTTCAGGATCTGATCCTGACGCCGAGATCACGGCTGTAGTGTAAACGCAGTTCAGATATATAGCTGCTGTCTATTTATCTGCTTGCATTAAAAAGAATCTTCCAGAGTCACAAATGTGGAATTATTCGAAATGATGTTAAAATTCAAACCACAGCCCAGTTTATTTAATTTCATATATGCTCACGTCATCCTTTAGAGAGCTCATAGCTTCCATCATTAGCAAAACCTATATAAACTGTAAAATTTTCTTTTTGAGGCATATATTGCATAATTAGTATAAAAGAAGAATGAAAAGCAAAGAGAACAAAGGGTTATTGTCATATCGTCCAATCAAATTAATATTCTATTGTGTTTGTTTACCTCAGTGTACAATGCAAAGAAATTAGTTCTGTGTTTGAAAATCTTGTTGTTTTTGCTTTCTGCAAATTAACCACTTGTTGGTAACTTTGTTGACAAATGTTGCTAATATTATAGAGGATAATATATTTTTCCTGGAGGTGCTGTTTATTAATATCTCCTTGGAAGCTGTCATAATGATTACTTGGGCTTGCTCATTAACACTATTCTGTGTCTGTTTGTTGTTATATAAAGTGTTGACCCATTAATCACATTTACAAGATCAATTTAGCATTGGACCTGCAATTTCATTACATGTACAGTATAAAAAAAAATAACTACTTAATGGACGCTTTGAATTCACTGTATATTGAAAAATTTAATACAAATTTCTGCCACATGCATCTAAACATGTATGTACAGTAAATAAGCAATAGATAAGTGCCATATTGCAGGTGGTTTATGAATTTGATTATTCAGTGTTTATCCCAAAAAATTCACTCATATGAACAACATAGTACCAAAGGATGACATTCAACAGCATTTGTCTTCTACTTAGTACCAAATGTTTCATGTTATTTGGGAACATAAAGTTCTTACATTGTTTCCCAACGTGTTGTGTTATTTACTTCGCTCCTTGGTTACCTGTCTCCCCACAACCTTGACACTCTTGATTTACCTATCATTGTGGAATTTCCCTGTTTGTTAACAATTTTTGGTTTTCCCAAGTTTTGCCTTGCATCTGAGGAACTGACAAGTGATCGATGTATTAGCTTAAGTAGAATAATAAACTTTTTATTAAACATAACTTGTTTCTTAAAGGTCTACAACTTTAATTTTGTGCCCAAGGTCATCCTGACGTGATAGTTTCGATGATGTGAGGATATTGTGGTTTCCTTGGTTCTCATGTGGCATGGCTGAGCTCAGCAGATAACAAGTTTGGTCTTTGTGCTAATCCATCTGTCAGTGCTTGCAGCTGCATTAACACAACGATGTGAATCATGAGTGTTTTCGAGTGAAATTGCCTGAAAAATTTTACAGTACTTGGTATTACATTGAAAACAGTACTAGTGCGCTTTGCCATATCAAATTTTATACCTAAAGTGATGATACCTGTACTTATACATATATAGTACCCAAGTTGACACATTTAATTGAAATAAAAACAGTAGATCTTAAATAAAACAGCTTGACCTTTAAAATAAAAAAATGAACATGTTTAATGGATACTGTTTAACCTAAAGTAAAGATAAAGGTAGAGAAAAACATGTTGAAAGTACAAAGTCATATTTTCTTCAATCTGATGTAATCCATCCAGCCACAGCTTTTTTGTTTTGTTTTGGCAATTGTCTTATGCTCTTAGGTATATAGATTTATATCGCAATGAAGGAATATGTTCCCTAATTTTCTCTCATCAGGTTCGTATGCAAGATGTTCATACCGGCGAGGAGTTGATTTTTATCTGTGACAGGTGGATGTCTAGAGATGAGGATGACAGCGATGTTTGTCGAGAGCTAGCCGTCTCCAGAGATGAGCAACCTTTGGCAGGTTTGTCTTAGCACAAAATTAAGAACACAGCCTGCTGGGAATTTTAACCAAATGAAATTCTTTGTAATAATGTATCCCATTGACCACAAAGTTGATTTGTTGGGTAGAAATACCCTGCAGCAATGTCATACTGGCCTTTGTTTTATTTGCACCCAAAAGATATTGTATTGCAAAGTTTTTAATCATTTTTCATCAAAGTGTGTATGAAGTTCTTTTTTTTTTAATCTGATCTTTTCTGAATGGACATTTACTTGGTGGGGGAAATTGGCCAGTCACGTAGAAAAATTTCAAAAGGACTAGCCTGAGTGAAGCTAATTCATTCTCTCTCTGCTAAACTGTCATTAGTGCTTCAGGCAGATTTGATTATTAGAACTCTGTATTAGAGTTCTGGCATTATAGGTGGTAAATTGGTAAACTGCATTTCTCTTTTTTTTTTATTGGAGATACATGTGATTTTGGTGTGCAAACAATCCATTCTTTAAAAAGAATGAAAAGACATCACATAGGCAAATCTCTTGAAAAGCTGTAGATTGGAATTACCAGAAATGGACTTTAGATTAAATGAAGTCTCTGGATAAAGGGTGGAAAAATGGAAGGAAATACACAGATTATTTGGATACAAGGAATACATTGCTGGTCAAACTCTTGCGAACAAACTAGGAGTGATATTTCTTGCTGTAGGCCTGCACAACTTTGGTAAACACTTCTGTTCCCACAATTTTGCCAACTCTTAAACTTTTAACTTATATAAGTTGAAACATAACCAGTGCTAGAAATCATAAAGTAAAGAAAAAAGTTTTGATCAATAGACATATTAAATGTCATCAATTGCTGAGAATATTGCATGGTTTATCATCAGGAGAAGTACAGTCTCTGTATTCCTTGCAGTTTGTTTAATTTTTTCCCCTTCCATCTTGTATTATAGCCAGTTAATTCTTCAAGTGCATCACGCATGTTTCAATATTGTAAACAAAGTTATAATGTATCCTGATTGTGCTAACTTTGCCTCCTGGAAACAGGAAATGATAATTTATACGAGCAGGTGTATTTTTCTTGCTTTGAAATGGCACTACAGATTCAATACAATTCATACTATTTTAACTATCAGAATCTAATATGTTACAAAATCGTATATGGTGCATCAGTGATAGCCAGAAAGCAGCCTTGTGATTGGAATAAACAATTCAGGCACCGTAAGTCATCCAATTGCGAACGTAACCAAGAAGTCGTTAAATTAAATTTTAAAATTTTTGTTTGAAATTACATATATTTGAGTTAGCCAAAAATGCGCAGATTGGACTATATGACCTCCAGATAACATGTCCTGTGCTATAAAAACTGAGCTAATTCAGTCCTTTATATGATTTCTTTCTTTGTGGTCCGAGCAAGCCAGTGTGCATTATATAGTCTACTCCAAGCATTAGGTCAGCTAAGGCTTCAACAACTGTAATTACAGGAGAGAAACTGTCAGTGTATATTGATGATAGACATGAATATATTCTCTATAGATAGTAGAACATAGCTTGATAAAATCTGATATTCTGAAATTGGAGCTGGTACAATGTTTTGTCATTTTAATATTGACTTTCCTGCGAATACTAATTGAGTTATATAATTGGCTAGCATGTTGTGTATACATGGAGCAATTCTTACGATCATTTAATTCATTCCTCTCTTAATTACGTAGCTGTCTCCTCCTATATATGCACTCCGATGTACACCTAGCCTACAAACTGGTAACATTCTTGAACTGTATCCCAAATGACCCTTCAAGAGGTCACTCCTTCACCCTTCTGAATCCACCATTCAGAAGCCTACATCATGTTTTCTTATGTGGAATTTTCATCCTCATGAATCTTATGGAGACAGACTGCTCATTATTGTTAGCACTTTACTAATTTACCAAACTAATACTTTGTTCTGTTGCATATATATATATATGTACAGTAACCCTAAGAGAAAGATTCTGTTATCTTCATATTAAACATGCACTCAAGCATTGAACATGTTTATTGACAGAGTGTACCATTTATTTGATACCATGTAGGGTTCTGTTACTATCATAGCTGATACCTAGTAACAAATATACAGCAATGATCAGTGTTTGCTTTCAGTATGTTACAGAAGTAGATGTATCACTTCATTAATATATCATTTGTCTGTAACATCATTGCATCCGCTCGAGAGAAACTTGTAAATATTTGATTGTTGAGAATGTCATCAGCCTTTGGGCATGAAACAAAAAAGACCTGTTTTAAGGAAGTCTACTACATATATAGTATTAATGTATTCTCATTTTTATGTTTGTTTTTCTTTGCATATTTATCTGTTTTTCAGTAATAAAATATCAAGTGCTGGTTACAACAGGGAATTACTGGGGTGCTGGACTGGATGGAAAAGTTTACATTACTCTTATTGGGGAAAGAGGAGACAGTGGACCAAGGTTACTCTACAAATCTAACAGAGCCAATCCCTTTGAAAAAGGCAGGGTTAGTAAATTCAATGTTAAACTAATCTGCAAAAATTTAAAAAGAAATTATAATGAAGATATAAAATTTAAGATTTAAAGGCATTATTTCATAACAAATTAACAAATTCAGTTCAATATGGAAGTTAATTTGGACATTAAGACTTTGGATCATGTAATATATAACCAGACTAAAACTTTAGTACACCACCTTCCAACAGTTCCATTCATTCTTCATTTTGAGTAACAATATAACTTTCCTGTGTTGATTACATGAGTGGTATTTCCTATCACCAATTTGTTGCAATATTGCCTCATTACCTGATGAGTAAATAACAAGAACAGCACAGATTGTATGTATAATGGTCAAGGCCTTCATACATCTACCATGGCAAAGTATTTCATTGTAGGCCTATATATGCTATGGGTTCAAATCACTTTCCAAAGTACAGGGATTGCTTGGACAATTAAACTTGTGTCATGACATCATTGCAACATATTGACACATTTTGGACTCACATATTTGTAAGGTGAGTGATTGTTATGATTTAAGTATGTGTTTATAGCCTTATGATACATGTATGAATTCATTAGTACGAATTAAATAATGTGTTAGCAGAAAAAGTCATTTGTTTTCATTTCAAGGCCTTACCTCTCTACACAACACCAGAATCAATGGAATATCACATTGTTCAACATTGAGTTTTGACAAATTACTACATGAAAGAAAGGAAGGAATTGCTAAAATGTGTAATTAGATTCCTCATTGAACCATTTATATACAATAATTAGTTTGGAATGAGAAATTATTTTGCATTCCATATTTTTTTGCAAATTATGAAAGTCAGCTTGCAACCATTTCCTCCCCCCTTCTTATTAACATGTTTGTATTTTCCCTGATTGAACTGGATGCAAAGGCAGAAGGAAAGACTGAATGCGTAGAAATGTTTTTCTGTATTTTACACAGACGGACATTTTCAATCTCGAGGCGATAGATCTTAATAAGCTGAAGGGAATTCTGATTGGGCATGATTCTGATGAAGCTGGTGAGTTGGATCATTTTATGCTGGTGTTGTACTATTATTACTATTGTATTTATGTGACGTGTGCATCTGTGTTATCTAATTATTTGAATGTCAACAAAAATTATTTCTGGTTTGTGCAGTTTGAAGAATGTTGTTCGGTCGAAGAAAGGTTTCCCTCGTTACTTTCAGCCTAGACAAAGATTTCGTTCAAGATTTAGTTATAGTAATTTAAAATAAAAACTGACACATCTAGCTAGGTACTGTATAACACATACAGTGATAGCAAAACAAGTGAAGCCTAGACTAGGACATATAGGGGTACTGTGCTTGTGTAGGTCTGGGTGGTCGCCGTAACATGAAAAAAGATGAGGCAGGACTGCTTGGCAATGAATTAATAGGTTGAAATACTGACTTACATGATTAATTTAATACTTCATATCCTCCTACAGTCAGAGTATAATATGAGTATAAATTACATTCCTCACACAGATGTAAAGTGTTCCCACAGACAGCGGTTGTTATGTTTGCAAACAAAGCTTTGAACTGAAATATCATGTCATATCATTTTGCCCACGCAAAGTTGCACTATCAAGCTTAAGCAAAGAGAAGAAACTAATTACAAGTATTTTATATTATTATTTATTTTCTTTTTCTTTTGGCACTGGATTTGATTTGTTTTTATTAAGGAAGGTACTACATTGAAATAACAGTTTGGAATAACATATGTGGCATGTGAAATGTCATATCCTGTTGTAATGCAAAACATTTAATTCTTTCATTTGTGGCTAAGTTTCTTTTTGTGGGTTGTGAAATGCCAGCTTTTCCCTTCATTTATTTGTTATAAAGTATTGTATAAAGTACAAAAATAACAGGGATCTAATTTTGTTTTCAATTCCTTGTTTGCCTTCAAAACTAATCCAATTAAATGATGTGTAATGCTTATAATTGAAAAGCAAACATTGCTGCCAGAACTTCATAAGTACGGTCTGGATAGGTTGATTGTCTTCCACATTTGTAAAGAATTGTCTGAACACATCTCTCTTGCTTGATGGTCAAAGACAAACCTTCAGTCATAGACAGTATTGATATTCTCCACCATCTTAACTCTCAACTATGTTAATAGCCTTGACTGACCCCAACAGGTATCACCTTCGAGTTCAGATAACTTGTCACATAATTTCATGGTGTACACAGCTTGTCTTTCAAGAGTTCTTCTGGTCCAAATGTTTTGTGTAGCATGTTTATAAATTTCTCTTCATTTTTTCTGTTATTACTTTTGAAAGTAACTGGGATTATATGTGGATATCGCAGTTGGTAGTGTTTCAGCTTCAAATTACTTTTGAATGAACTCATATTATTCTCCATAATATTCACTAAGGTAAACTGCAACAATCTTCTGCATGAATGCTATGATGAAGAATTTGTCCTTGCAAAAAAGCTGTGCAATCAGCTACTGTAACTTTATAATAAACATAACAGGCTCCCTGCATCTGGTATGTAAGTTTGATTGGATTGATGTACTGTACTTGCTATGAAAGAGTTCTAGTCATAAAGTATTTGTGTTGGTGTTTCTTTGCAACCTTGACTCTGATGAGAAGTTCTCTGGGTCAGTTTTAGAGTAGAATAATCGATCCCAGAATGTACTTTTAAGATACAAAAGAGATCATAGCTTGTTTTAACAGGTTGTTGGTCTGTACCTGCTAACAACATGAATGTACAGTTTCATAACTACTGTACACTCTGTTAAATTATTGTCATCTTCATGACTGAATATTTTGCCAATTGCTGATTATTCGCTTACTTTTTTCATGTCTAGAGTTAGAGTCAAGATTTTATATTCATTAAGACCAAGAGAAACTACAGCACTGCCAAATTTGTTTGTCTTTTGTATGATTTATGAAATATTGTCAATAACATTGCTAATAAAATTGTTAATAAAAACTCCATGCACAATAGAAAGAAAAGAAAAGAAAATTGTTCCTTGTTCCTTGTTGTTTGTATTTTATTTTCCCATTTTATAGAAAAAGGCTGGTATCTAGACAAAGTGGTCGTCAAGGAGACGGAGGGAGAGAAGAGAGATTTCTTGTTTCCTTGCTATCAGTAAGTATTTCTCTAGAAATTCAAGAAGAAAGGAAAATGGAAGAAACTTCTGTAATTCAATCTCTATCTTCTATAGGAAGGTCTTTCACTGAATCGATAAACTCTGCTATGGCAACTTTTCTTTTCTTGTATTTTGATTTCTAAGCTGTACAACTTTTTCTAAGATACGCAGCTGCTTCTTGAGCATAATACATATTAGTTATTCATAGTCATGGATACGGCAAGCATTCGGGACAATACAAAAGTACGGTACTGACAATTGAAAAATATGAATGTCTGATTTATCTGTATGTGTCTTATAAATAAGTTTTTAAATCAGTGCAATGTTACATTTCGAAGTAAAAGAAAAAAATCAATAAGAAAAGTACTGTCGAAACATTTCCTGGGAATTGTATGCGCGAAGCAACTATTTAACAGTGTACTCTTTACAGGGCAAAGTTTTAAGGGTTGTATCTGGTTTTTTCCCAAACGACCAGGTTTTACTTTTTGAACAGCAAATTTAGTTGTCCAAAAATATGTAGCAAAATAGCATATATCAAAATGTGTATACTGTAGAAGAGGATGTGTAGGTGTGATGAATAGGACACCAGCTTTGGGTTTGTAAAGCTATCCTTGGGGTGGATCATAAGCCTATATTTTTGTTTTATTTCAGTATCTCCAAAAGTGATGGAGGTTGATACCATTGAATAGTTTTACATAAGGGTATTAAATTACAATGCAATTAGAATTTGATGTAAACAACTAGTCGTCTGCTGTGACAACCTGTAAAGCTGAATTTGGTCGTCCGAAGAGAAATTTGGTTGTCTATATCTTCATAACTTTGATATAGGTTAGAACAATGAAGTATGGAGTGAATAGCTGGTAAATATGATAGATGCAAAATATTTTTGAAACTTATGAAATATCGTATATAAATATTTTGGATATTTTACCATCAATTCAGGCCATTTAAAAAAAAAGAAAATCCTGCAAATTGGTCGCTAGAATCTGACTTCGAGTCAAGTTTAAGGAACATTTAGGTGAATAAATACTTTTCCAAACTTAATTATGGCTCAAATTATGTTTGATGCAGTAGAATGTTAACTGATGTATTACAACTGTGCATCCTCTTTGTTGTGTTTGGTTTCTCTATATTCAGCATGTCCTCCTTGCTGGAGTATTCTGATTCTTTGGTCAAATACTGTTTATGTTCCTAAGGTGGAAAAATTAGGTAGATAGGATTGCCTTTTCTATGTCTTTGGCTTCCGCCTAAGATCAAGGTGGAAAAATTAGGAAGGTAGGATTGCTATTGCTATGTGTTTTGCTTCCGCCTAAGATCTTGTAATAAAGATATCTTTTGTGTGTGAAAAGTGAGATAAGTGAATATTCCTAAGTAGAACTGAATTGCTCCTTTCTGTTTCGATAATTCTTTGTTGCATTTGGATATAAGCTATTCCATAGGTTTGCCAGGAAACCAAACCAACAGACAACAGACAGTATGAATCCATATATCATATTTGTAAGGTTAGCATTCTCATATGCACTGTAGTCTCAAATAATCTGGCCAACTTTTCTTTTCATATGTGAACATTATTGTAAAATATCACTCTTTTCTTCATTAAAAATTGATGCACACAAGTTTTGCCTCAAGATAAATTTGTCAGAGACACAATTTGTCTTTGCATTTTGCTGGAAGTAATGGAAATATGGGAATATGAGATGAGTTTAAAAACTGGGTAAAGAAAAGAGTGTGATATGATTGAGAGGAAATGTTTTAATGAAGGACCTTTATACCAGCATCCCTTGTGGCCTCCTTGGTGGTTCTTCTTTAGCAGCTGGTAGTAAGCTTTGATGTAGAGAGCTGTCTACATTGTTAGAACTTGATAACTTATTATGCATTTCATCTAATTGCATGTAAATACTTACAGCGTGACTGCAAATGCATATATGTTTGTATCAGAATGATTTGCAATTAGCTCTTGCTATCCTTTAGACTGTACAGTTACTGTACCTACAAGGTAATTTCCTGAGATGTGGAGATGATTGTGTTGTCTTGCCTGCACAATCCAATACCATTAGTTGTAATCTAATCTCTCTGCCCATTACAAAGGAATAGGCTATGGTTGAAGCTCCACTTTGTAAGGGTCATTGGATATGAAATGAGTGTAGATTATGTGTCCTCTGTGAAATGGTAATAATGAGATTGTCACATCTGCATTTCACTTCAGTAGACGTGTCTCTTCTATAGGATATCATGCAGTAGGCATGGTACAGTAAGTGTTCTATGCATTGTTAGTTGCAGGGATGAAACTTCAAACAAATTAACGAAGGACAATTGCTTAGTAAGAGTATTTTCGTCAGAAGAGCAAGTTTAATATCAACAGAGAGTTTGTTTTGTCAGTCCTGCCATTATGCAGATGCTTTTAAGGACTCATCGGTATAGTATATTTGCCAAAACATAGCGTTTGTCACTGATGGAAAGACTGTATAGTACAGCTAATAGTTATGGTAATCTGGTATGGTGGAATGCAATAGAACAAGATTACATGGGAATAACATAGATGATATATATAGGCAGCATGTTACATAAAGATGGCTGAACCTATCACATGTATCAGTAAGCATGGTTAGCAGTTCTGCACTGCACTGCACTGGAATGTATCAGTATGCAGAGTAAGCAGTACTGCACTGTAATGTATCAGTAAGCAGAGAATCAGTATATGAAAGACCTGCAAATTATAGAAAGAAATTGCATTGTTCTTGAACCCTCTGGACAAAACACATCACCCTTGTAGCTGTTCTGCAGATTCCATGCTTCAAAGTGATCTTGTCTAGTATTTTTTTATGGGTAAAAAACCAGAGTTTTCACACTCTTTACCATTTGCCAATACTTTTGCAAAGTCATAAAATCTTAAAGTTAGTTCTTGCATTGACTGAACAATTTTCAATCCTGTGAGGTACTAAATGTCATAATTTACTATAGTTCATTAGCTCAACAAAAAAATTTACCTTTTGGTACTTTTGTTTCATTATTAATAGTACAATGTAAAAGTGTCTAGGTCACACAAATTGTAGAATAATACAGCCATATGATATTAACGACATTGATTCTTTTACTGGCAATCTCTAACAGTGCAATTTGCTAGGTAGGGCTCCTAAAACTTGATTTCATAGCAAAAGTTCAAACTTTGGAAAGGCAAAGGGAGTTTAAAACATGGTTCTAGAGTACTAGTGATATTATTATCCTAACAGTTAGGTTCTATACTATACCTACAAAGATACAGGAGTACCACATGTACAGCACAATCCTCATGGTCAAAGCAAGTTACAGGGTGGTAATTTAGAAGCCATTCAAAGAATCTTACATATCATGTGACCAAGGACCACACCCGGTTTCATTATTGAGGTAATACCTATGAATGCTGACAACTTTTTCAGGACGAATGCAACCCTTGGAATACATTTGTGCTGTCAAAATTTGTTTACATAATGTTTGGTCAGTTTTATTATTTAAAGATGGAAATTCTCGAATAAACTATCGCCCCCCTTCTTTTTTCAGATGGTTAGATGTAGCCAAGGATGACGGAGCAATTACAAGAGAGATCAGTGTCAGTACAACGCCAGTCAACTGTAAGTTGTTTGTCCCAAAAACCTTCTCCTCCATAAATCTATTTTTTGATATTAGATCTTACTTTTTGAATTCATTACACCCTCATTATTCCTATGATATCTTCATTGTATCTTCGTTATTTACTTTAAGGCATCCAGGGGTTGGTTTGTTTGGTTTTGCTCAAATGCTTTCCATTTGTAAACATCTGCTGTAACACTATATCAACAAACGTACAATAAATTAGTACTGTTCAACTGTAAAATTGCGTAAATTTCAAAAGCTCGTTAAAAAGCCAGTCTGTTCCAGCTTTGCTTATAAACAGCAGCAAGCTAATGCAGTTTGAAAATAGTACTTAAAATGCATGACCTGGTGTATGTTTCGACCACCAAAATGCTGTTAAATATTCATGAATCGGTCAGGAAGGTCGTAATTCTACTGTAGGCGTTTGTCACCTGTATCGAACAATACTAGTTCAAGTTCAAGACAAAGGCAAATGAATATATATTGCAATCGTAATATATATATATACACAGTACTTTTAATTCCCTGGAGCTGCTATAACATCTCATATATTGAAATTGATCAGTATTTATTAAGAGTGGAGGAACAAACTGTAGTGTTCCGTCACCAAACATTTTGTATGCAAACCAAACAGACAGTTCTGTATCACTGTACCAGATTTCAATTTTGAGCTTATTGTTCCAAGTTGAAAGCTGTCTGAAGGGAAAGCACATTAATGTGATGAAAGCAGACAAAGTAAGCCATTGGGAATTGCAAGACACTTCCATATTACTGTCTATAACCGCTGAAATAGTGAATTCAATGTATCGAGGCGACAAGCTGAGGTAATACCTAATACATCTTGCAATGAGTAGTTTATTCATTACCCAGGGTGCACATTTACACAGCGAGAAAATTCCAAAACTTAAGCAGGCGTTTTGGTAAACGGAGAACAATGAAGATAAAGATGAAGATTATTTCTATTCCCCTCCTACACAAATAGTAGCAGTCATCTGAGTTTAGAGTGTAAACATGTGTGTTTTTAATGTTGTAATGTAAATCAAACAGTTTGATGGTATCTAGTAAAGGCTTTAAAGTAGATCAAACAGGTATATTATTACCATACTCCCCTGTGCGTTTTACCAACAAGATCTTTTACGAGTGTAACATTCAATATCCATATCACTGTTACCGGTTCTTGTGTGTCTTCCCCTTCCTACTTAACCATTATTTCTAAGCGTCAAAGTGCACTTTCACTGGTTAACATCAATTGATACAAATACCGTTGAATAGTTTCAACTCCTCTGAATTCTAGTGAAATGTTAATACTTAATGTTGCTATGAGATGGGTTGCACACTCTTAATGTTCGAAGAAAAAGAACATCTAAAAGGATGGAATTACTGGTTTTGTAAACAAGAGAAAGATCATTGTTTGGGAGAAACAACAAGTAAAATGTCAATTACAAGCTATTAGGAACAGCCCAATGGATGTAACTGTAAAGGTATATAGCTACATTTGAGGGGTGTCCAAATTATGATTAATATGGAAGGGCTTGGAATAAGTTATGCAAATTACAACTACTTTAGTTGATCCTAGCATTTTCATGAATTGATTAGTATGCCTTGTGTAGGATGCACCAAGAACTGGTCATCATGGCTTTATCATGGCTTCAATCTTCTTTCAAGTTAGTTAACATTATATGATAACATAATAATGACCAGTGTACTGTAGTATTAAGTTTGCATTATTTTGTGATGCCTTCATGACTACTATTCCATGTGCAATTGTTGTAGCATGTACCAATATTTCATGATTTTTATGAACATAGTTTAATCTGATATGATATTATCTAAAGATGACTGAAACTTGGAGAACACTTTTCGGTTGCTGGACATACAATTATCACTTAGGAAGTTGTTTACCAAAATATAAAAAAGAAGTTCATAAATAATAGAAGCAAAGAAATGGAAAAATGCTGTGCGGTTGCTGGACAAAATTATCACTTAAAAGAATTCTTTCCCAAAAAACGAAAAGAAGACAAAGAAAGATAAAAGACAGCAGATACAAACTAAGGAAGGAAAAAAACCAAACTCCAGTAAGAGGGCGCCTTGGTATTTAAACATTCAAAGCCATGCATGATCTGAAGATGCAAATCAGTAGGTGCATGATATTAATACACACTACATATTTAAATATTATTAATGTAGAATTGCATTACTAATCTGATATTATGTTTGTTTACTAACTTGCATCCATATTATCATGTTTTTTTAATTTTCCATTATCTTTTGTTAATGCTTCCTATAGTTGAGAGTGATATGGTAAGTCTGCTCATTATGAAATTTCTGTTCATTCCTTCTTGGTTCACTGTGAAAAGATGTTTGCTATACTCTGCACTCAACTTTTCATCACTTATCATTGCAATTACTCCTGCCCACTCCTCAACCTCTCACCCTCATGCTGCTGTACCCCACACACCCCTCTCTCACCCATCCGTCAATTGCAATTGCAACTGTGATGGAGTTGTCTGATGATCACTCATTGAAACTCTGAGAAACAACTACTAGTGTTCCACTAGTCTCAACTAATTCTCACCTATACTTCCCTGTGTCCACCAGACATAGAGCACTCAGCGCCAAGATAGACACCAAACAACCAAACGTAGATATATTTATGAGTAGTTGCTATTGAGCTTTTCTACAGCAAATTCACTGTCTGTACTGTATGAATCCATATATCATATTTATTCATGTATTTCCACCTTTAAAAGTATACACAATCATCTTCCACCTGGCAATATAATAAATTAAGAATGTCAATTTTGCTCTATATAACACATAGTCTCTGTGAGATTCTCTGGGGGTGATTTCAGCTTGCAACAAATGCATTTTGATATTGAGCCTTTGCATTATTTATTCAACATTTTATGCGTTGGTGAATTTCATAGCAGTTGTAGATTAATACATATCACAAGAAATCAGTCTTGTAAAGGAGATTCAGGGCTTTGATCAGCTTCATTTAATTTTCACCAGAAAAAGAATATGTACAAAGACACTGTATCCTTCAAACACTAACAAATTCTAGGCTCCTCTCATAAAGATGTAGTGACATATAAAAACATTGAAAGGCATCACAATGTTGAATGTACATATCAATGAAAAGGCCAAAAGGTAGTATTCTAATGATAGGAATCTCACCCAAATATCAAATTCAAGTATAAAACAGCTTAGGTTTTTCAGTCTTATTCTGTGCATCCTGAAGCTTTAAGTCTGTGTTATAAAACGACTGAAGATTCTCTAGAATGTATAAACTTAACTAAATTACAGCAGTTCTCTGGAATAATAGTAGGCTATGCAACTGTTGTCTTATTTAACACTGTAACCATATTACCTACTGTAGTGTACTTAGCATCTTCATGGTACAGTAGCTCCTTTTGATCATTTAACCATAAAAAACAGTTTTTTAATAAAACCTTTTTGATAACATTCATGATGCTATCTCAATACCAAAACCACAATGTAATTCACTAACTGCAGATCACAAGCTTCACTAGTCAATTGATCTTCCATGCATGTAACGAAGGAAAAAGCACCAACAAAACTGTGAATGTTTCCATTTTGTTCTTTGTATGTGATCAATACTGGGATGAAAAGCATCTCGGGGCGACAAAATGTTTCACATCAATCCAAATTCATTTATCAACGGGCTCTTTAAAAATTCACTCAGTGAAAAATCTATGAAGAATTTTTAGTTTGACTATGGCAATCTTAATTGGAGTAATACTCAGGATAGGCTTGATAAGTCGTTGATCAAAAGCGAACTGCCGATTTTAATCTTTGATTAGTATTTTATTGCTCACATATTCTGAAATGTTAAGAAATGTCAAAGTTGTTTGCATCTCAGTATGTCATAAGTAATGGTGTTTCGTAATAAGATTTTTTGGGATAAATAGCTTAGAACATGTATGTATACTGTATAGGTTTCTTTAATAATGTCATCTTTCTCCCATAATTTGTCACTTATCCTGTGTGCATCAATACACTGTCATACATGCTAAGAATGGTTGCTGCTCTACGATAGTTTTTGTATCTGACCAAGGTTTAGGTGCAGTTATATACTGTAGCTCCAGGTGTTCTCTTCCAGTACACAAATCCCATTTAGTGAAAGAAAATCATAAATTTGAATTAAATAATAATGAATATTTACCGATAAACTTAAGGACAAATAGGTTTTGCCAATGATTTTGATAAATGAAACGTAATCCCAATCATCAAAGTTCATTGAAAGATGTGTATATGGTGAAAGATTCCAAAAAGTATTTTGCCTATTATATGCAAGATATGAATTTAGGTTAAAAGATAACATGATCTTTTTTCATCTACATTTTCTTTGAGGGAATGTGGGTGGGTTGGTGGCATTCTTGTCCCATCCCATTTCTGATTAAGTGTCAGCTACTTATTGTTTCTGTTTATATATATCTTCATAATCAAATTGCACTTACTTTAATTATGTGCTACTATAATAGAAGCTTGAATATTTGAACAGCATCATTGCAAACTGTACTTGCACTTAACAAAACTTTACTCTATGAAAATTAACTGTGTCTTAGTGATAACAAAGTTAGATCTTCAATCCTTGATCTTGAGGTCAAATTTGCTTTCCAAATTTACCATTGAAATTACCTTCCGTGGTGCATTGCAACTAAAGTTGTTTGTATGGAATATACAGCAAAACAGTTACAGTACTTAATCTCTATTGAGGATTAGGTGGCACAGACACCCCAGGCACCCAGGCATAGGGAGTGAGGATGGTGGGGGGGGGGGAG
>JAAAKB020210127.1:0-11612 GCA_010014835.2 Apostichopus leukothele | reverse complement strand
TGAGTCGCTTATTCCAAAGTAAATTTCATTAATACTAGATTGGTATATTGAGGTAATTTTAACTGTGTCGGCCTTTCCTTTGTAATAGGGTACAAACGACAACTTTCAGGAGGTTTTAAAGAAATTCCACAAAAAGTACAAGGTAAGTATTATTTTATACTGACGTCCGACTGACTGATCATAGATACAGAGTATATACAAATGTTGCCAACTTAGGATGGCGTAGATGTTATTTTAATCATTATAATACCTACAAGATGTACGTCGATTACAGCTCGTCTTTTTGTTAACATGGTCTGTGAATCTTTGCTGTCCAACTTATGTTATCTCATGTACTGATACTGATGTTTAAATTGGTGATCGATTGGTGATCGATTAATCTCATCGAGGCAGAACACAATTGCAACATTTTATGTTTAACATAAAATATGTGAAACTGAAACTATTTACTTGATGAATATATAATGCATACCTCGCATGTACTTTATAACTTTCATAGGAATCGCCCTCAAATTATATGGAACAATATATCGACACAGAAGATATTGCAGAAGAGGTTGGTATAAAGGAGTGAATTAAATTTCATCAGGATTTGGCAATAGTTGACATCGCTTGTCGAAATACTTGTTCTTTAAATTGATTAAGTCTATCATATTGTGGACACTGCTACACAATTTTGAGCTATTAAATCACCTTATTAAAATAAAATTTAATCTGACCGTGTTTTCATTTCTGCATTTTAGCAATTGACTGCCGTTACGAAGTTTCTCGCTGGATGTGAAAAGAGTGATTTGGTCAGTAAAGGATAAATTTCATTTTTGAATTCTCCTGTTTGTATTGAAGTAAATTGGCATTGAAATCTACACATTTTTATTTTATTTTGAAATCCAATCCAGACCAATTATGACCTTTCCTTTATTCTCGCTTCTCCTATGTTTCTCTTTTATTAACACAAAAATATTGCTGTTGATTTTTTGGCCTACAGTTTAGTTTGTCTGACAGGACAAAGGCGATCAGACTCGCTGTGAAGAAAGTAAGAGACGTTAATCTCAGATCAATTTATTTCATTCAAGTATGATTTTTACTTTTAATAAGTAAGAACTTATCTTTCGAAGTACTGAAAACTTTCAAGCATTGCACTTAAATTTATATTTAATCCAACATGTTAACAAAGGGCTTTTTGCATCGGACATGATATTTAAATAAATAAATAAATACTTTTATAGCGACTTCTTATTTGAAATTATGAATTTACATATTTTTACATCAGGTTCTTTATATTAAATGCAGCGCAACATTTCCTATGTTGTTCATGCTTGGGCGTTTCAAGGAACCCATCGTGGTCTCGAACTACATATTTCTTTGCCTCATAAAGCCATCTTTTGTTCTTTGTTTCACGTAGCTGCCTCCCGAAACATCTCTCTCACTCCTGGCAGAAATATTTTCACTGCATCAAGTTAGTATCAAAACAGTGATTTGAAATATATTGGGCTCTCTCTTTATTTTATTTGGTGAACAAATTTTGACATGAAGTAAGCGATATTTGCCTCTGTGCATAACTTTGGTCTCGTCTGAAGTGGTCACATTTGAAGGCAGGATTTTTTAATCATAACATGAGAACACAGTGTTTTACTTTGCTTTTTGAAGCTTGTTCAAACGGTTATTACTGGAGTTGAAGTTAATATTTGCTTTACATTCTGTTGCTGCCATTGCTATATATGGTAAAACATACTAGTCATAATCTAGTGAACATTGATAGGCTATGTTGTTATAACCAAGTTAAAACAAACTTAAAAGCGTCAATAAATATTTCGTATTACAATGATAGTAAAATGTATTATATTCCAATGCTTTCAAATACTCTTCTTTTCAATATATATATATATCCTTTCACATCACTAAAAAAGTCCTACTTTGAATTTTATTACGTAGATAACTGTAGAAGAGTTCGTTGCAGGTACAAAGTTCCTCCTCGATGAGAAGAAGGTTGGTGTTATCCCTTTAGTACAACTTTTCATATAGCAAGTTGCTCTTCAGTTATGATTTCATAAATCTGATCCAATATATTCTTATGATTGTATAATGACAACAAATGATTAAGCTCCATTTTGAATGTGTGTGTTTTCTGATGCGGACAGCGAATACTTTTAAGTAGTGAAGTTCCGATCAAAGTAAGATAGGGTCAACTTAATTTCGATACTAAGGAAATATAACATTCACAGTAAATGTCAATTTCGGATCTTTGCGTCAATCCACTCTGTACTGCCAACTAGCATCTTTGTTATTATGTTTGCTAGGTTTTCCTTTCCATAATTAAATATAACTGTATAATTTGATGACTAACTTCATTTTTATCCATGTGAACAGATCACTGCCAAGGGCATTTTGGCAACACTGAAAGAAGTTAGCAAATCGAAAGTGAGTTATTGAATTTTTCTAACATTTGGTAATACGATTTCAAGATTTGGACTCTTATCCATTAAAGGTACTGTGTCTATTAAACATCAGGTCGAATACTGTACACCCAATTCTATGTTAAGGGTTGTCACTATCCGCTCCGTAACCGTATCAAAATTTTAATAGAATGGCTTCTTCGATAAGGCAGACTGGCAAATGAAACTAATTCCTCAAATCGGCGGCTTGCCAAGTACCTGTACAAATTAATTGTTTATTTTAACGAACTGTCATTCTATTATATCAATAATTTGCTTATCTTGCATTTAACGTTTTTTTTTTATTTATTGCAATAAAAAATGCAGCTTTTTGATATCAGATATGCAGGAACAGTATATCATATTATTTCTTTTCAGTATCCAGGGGTAGAAATAGCTGATACAGTAATCCAGTTTATATTGAAAAATCTTGTAAGTGTTCATAATCCGTTACACGAATTGTTTTATTTTCAATGTCGTGTATCGTTTATCATTGTTTCGTCCGATTATTGCATTAACATTGTTATTGTCAGGTATTTTTCATGATCTTCTTTTATAATCCACGACGTCGACGTTCATTTATATAACACGTTCTTGTATTCATTATTTTACAGATGAACGTAGACGACGTGTTTCGTCAAATTGGTTTCCAAGGAGTTGGCAAAGAAAAGGTATTAGAGAAAGTGAACACATCAAAGTAAAAAATTAGTGTTGTCATAATTGTAGTAAAGTCCATTGTGTTGACTGGAACTTGTACTACAACTCAAATATGCTGGACTCTTACTCCTCTCGGAGAATGAGAGCAAAGGCCTAAATCTTCACCGGCATTAAAATGCAAATTAAACTGCTTTAGATATTGAATTAATGGACAGCCCATATGTATAGCATTCGGTTTGGATCAATTTATGGACAGCAGATTTGTTATATTGATAATATAGTGCATTCTGTAAGATTTGGTGTTAGTTTTCCTCTATGATATCTAAATGTAACTTTGACCAGTTGTGTTGATTACTTCAATGTAGCGGTTGAAGTAAATTTCACTTTCATATTAAACAACAAAATAGTTTAGCAATTTACCAATACATATAGTCGCTGCATTTATTCATTCAACATTGTAAAATGATAAAGTAATCGAGATCAAGTGATTACTTTTAATCCATGATTTTAATCCTTTCCTGAATTTATTTAGTTGGTATTATACAATATTATAATATGTTATGTTTGAAGGGTCTTCAAAATGATTATACTTCACTGTATGAACTCGCATGAGTTGGTGTTCCATACAAACGATATAAAGTACATTTTATAACAATTATGAATAGGTATGCAAAATCTTGGATCACATACTTACCCTTTCCATAGATTCAACATCCGTACTATCTACAAGCACTTCAGGGGATTATAGGGGACGTAAGTAGTTTCGAGCTTTATTGATATTACTTAAGTGAACGTCTTCATAATATAATAGCTATAGCTAGTGACCACAACGTGCACAAAGCAGTCATACAGTAATTAGTACCTTCGTGTTACTATCTGAAGGACTATTTCCTGTTATTTTATTTCACTGCCCATTGTCCCACTTCGACTTTATACATTGTTCAATGTTGCAATTAACTTGCATGGTCCATCTATTTAGCTGTTTTGGTTTGCAGTCTGCCTGTGATCCTGTTATGATCGAAACGTCAATCGGATACGTTCATAATACATTTTTTCAATACGCAGGAAAAATTTGAATTCGTTACGTTTTATTTTCGTTCTTTTTAATAAAGGTGACGGTGCAACAAAAAATTACACTACGCAGCCTCTTTTATAAGATCCTTACAAAGGCAACAGTAAGTTCTTCGATCTTGCTTTACCCTTTATACAATTATATAATAAAATAAGTTGAATTGTAAACTTGTTCCGAGCAAATCATTTGTGAGGAACTTGAACGGGGATCAAACTTTGCTACACATACAGATATAAATTATCATGACTCTACTCTATCAGGTATTGCCAAATTTAGTTCAATCAATCTATTACAGAAGCTTACTTTCTTACTTTATGCTCATTGTTTAGTGACTTACTCGACTTATACTCAAAATGTCTTACATAATCGAAGTAATATATCTCTAAATGTACAGGACAATCAAGTGATTTTCAGAGACCAAGCCATCAATAAGATGAAAAAACCGGTAAATATCTGTATTTTTCGATGCTACTCTTGCACATTCGGAAATTTAAAAAAAATCCAATCCTCTCATCAACAATTGCATAGTGTATCATATCTTCCAACGCCCACGGCTTTCATATGTTTCAATAGTCAGAGAGTAACGTATTTAGGGTTGTTTTGAAGAGGGTCATTTGCGATGTGAGTTAATATGTAATTTGGTAGTCCTATTTGTGTGGGAGACAACTACAGGCTTTATGGATACTAACTACCACGGTAAACAATCCAGATAAAAAGCATTTGGAAAGCTCTGACACAATGTAAGACAAGTGCAGTTTTTTGCGATAGGAAGGATGCCTTGTTTCTGCCTATGGTTCATCTTACAACACAATCAAGTGTTTTCAATTGGTCATATAAATATGAAGCATATTATTTGGATGTCACAAGTAAGTCCCCGGGAACTTTTGCAATGTTTGCGACGAAAATCATTAGGTACTTTCAGTTCTGCTTCAACGTCGTTCATTATAAAGAATTTCATTACGTACGATGAATATGTAAATCACGTTGAATGAATAGTTAAATTTAATTGTCGAACATAATACACATTGTACCATTTTACAGGATTTACGAAAAAAGTTTCTGCGAGTTCTCCTTCTAAATGTACAGAACAAATGGGTAAGTTACATTCCTTTTATTACGAAAACTTCTTTCGTTCGCAACTACCATGGAAACAAAACATGCCACTTGAACGTACATAATTCAATTCAATTTGACTGTTACATTTGATCAAACTTTCTTTATAGAAGGTGCCAATCGTCACTCTAGCGATTTTGACGAATAAAAGTAAAGCATGCTTGATGTGAATCACCCTTCTAGTATACTTACCCATCTCTAATGGTCAAAGATTTATTTACGTACTCAAGTGAGTGTTATATTGAAATATGTAACAATAAACTCGTGACAATGCACATGTTTTACATGCATATTAAAAAATACAACCGAAACATTGAACTTTTATGACAATTGTCTTATTTTCTAAGATGAAAACAGATGAGTGCATTGCAATCTTGACAGCTTCCAAGCAGAAAGGACAGGTGCGTAATTTAACAATTCTTTGGACTAACTTTTTTCATATATATTTGTTGCCTCCATCAAAATTCATTCCTCTGCAGTAACCAATACTATATGGTAGTTCGCTCGGTTTCAACTACTTTAACGCTGATATATTTGGTTGCTCGTATATAACTGATTTTGACATTAAATTCTATCAGAGTGTGAACGTAAATTGACGTTAAAATGAGTGATCACAAAGTATGATAAAGTATTCTTGCTGTAAACAGATATCCCTTTACAATTTACCCAACTGCATGTGATGCGAAAAATTCAAGTAATGACTTTACTAACAAAAGTTGTGCCAACGAAACTGAATATTTTATTACCACCATAACAACAGATCAACGAAACAGATTTAGAAGATATTTCCGAGTGTTTGATAAACCAAAGCTGGGTAAGAGTTAAAAATATTCTACTTTTTTAATTACTGACTTTGGAGCCTTTTACTAGCGCACAAATACAATATTAGATAAACGGAAGGATTTCAAATGTCTGTACTGCTGAATTTTACCACTGCAAAATCGTATAATTACTTCTAAGAAAATTACAGCCTATACGGTTCAAATTGTTTGTCAGACTGGCTGTATAGAGAATTAATGAGCAAGTGTTTCGACTTCATTCTTTTACCCGCGTTCTTTTCTGAGATCACAAATGCATTACTTTCAGAAGGGATTAGAATTTGCTATGTATACAACTTTCCGGCTTCTTCTTAGAGCAACCCCCACCCCCTCCGGCCACCCCGCCCCAACCCTATTTGTAAGATTTGCCGAAAAACTAATCATATGCATTTCTGTTCTCTCTACAGCTAGATAAAGTGAAAACGATGGATCTGCTGGCAGAGTGCTTTCATGCATCACTGGTATTTTGTTTAGATTTACTTGTTTGCAAATCAATTTAACTGCTACTCTCTCATTGTTTAATTAATTGTCCGAACTAAAGTAAATGTTTCCTTTAGAGCCATAGGGGTATCATTAAGGTCTCCCTTTGACTTGCTATGAAGATCCGTACATTTATCTGTGACTTTCTCATGTGAGGTAAGGGAGTATATGAGGCAATAACCCACAGCAATGTTTTTAAGTAATTCTGCAATAGTTGCCCCCTTTCACGGTTGTAGGCTGAAGGGAAAACAGATGTCACTTTATAATCCATAAAATTTTCAAGGCATCTTTATTGCAGTATGCTCACTGATATTAAGAGCCAGTTGATTCGTGTTTCAAACGAAATACTGGACTATTGCATATAGAATCATACGTTGATTACACTGCATTTCTATATTAATTAGAAACGTTCATATAGAAGTTTCATTCCAGTTATATTTCTTTCAGATGAGTGAGTCCACATACAAGAAAAGCCTTACCAGTATCAAGAAAAAGGGAAAGGTAACTTCACATGTACTTTAAAAATTCTGCATCCAGATAAGTACTATGTGAAAAATATTCCACTGCAAAATCTCACTTCCATGCCTGTAACGCTAAACTTTGGTTAACGTTGGCACAATAACAGAACTATTTTTGGATAGTTTTTACATTTGTTCTACATCCATTTTGCAGATTACAAAAGACGAATTAGCGGATGCCCTTAAAATCTGTGCTGGAAAGAACACTTAAGTGGAGCTGATGACAAAATTAACGCCGATTAAAGTTCAGAGGCTCATCTTAGATAGTGCTATTCTGATTATGTGTAACTGCAATAATATTATTTTGCATAGGTGCAGCTGGGAGTAAAACAGGAGTAAGAAAATGATACCTCTTTTCCAATATTTTGTGACATGCGTACTGACAAGCAACAGGTCAACATGTATGAAGACATGTATTCAATAACTGTGTATATCTGGTGTCTTTAAACTATCAGCAATTTGATAAAATTTAGATAGTCTGTCATATGCCTGACCTTAGTACTGCATCTTTCTTCGAAGCCCATTTTTATGTTTTCTACAAATGAAAAGAGTGTCATTTAATGTATATGTAAAATTATGTGTATCACTGAAGTGAATGTTAATGTTGACATGTAATTTACATCTATGGTTACTGATGTGAATAAAATGTTAACCATATTTTGATGAGTTTCTTGACACTGTCACATATGCATGATACAAACACTCACATCTCTGCCCGTCATCTTATAAAGGTTGCAATGTTATCAATTAAGTTCACAATACCATAATTTGGCTCACGATTGTATCATAACTATCACCAAATTACCAAAGCTGTTGATATTTACATACGATTGCTGCAAATATGTACTGTGTTATCAATATTCTCTGTAAACTCATCTCTATGTCACTATTAATAAATAGATAGTAGTAAGACGTACTGACATTTTAAGTACACACTATCCTCTAAAGGATAGTGTGTTGAAAACTTAAGCAGTCTGATACTGTGTAATCCATGAAAATACTATTCAGTAGATCTGCTCAGTCAGTCCTGGATGAGTTTCTAAAGCCATGCATAGCTATAAGGCCAGTCCCAAAATATCTAAGAAGAATAAGAAAAGGAGATGCAGTATTTAAGCAAGTTTGCAGGAATAGCTACATTGTTTTTTGTTGCATTTTGAGTTGAATTCACCAAGTTAAGTTAACAGTTTCCAGCATACTAGCCAAGTAAAGATTATGTACCTGGATAGGTAATAAGTAGCTTTATTTCATGAAAATCGTAAAAGGTAGAAATTTCTCAGAAAATGACGACTCAAATGGCCCATACACACACATAAATTACAAGAGAAATCATACATATATTAAGGTATGGAACACATACATTTTGGGAATCATTTTTATTCATTAAAATCACAAATTGCATATGAAAATGTGAAAAGTAGAGGGACTTGAAACATGACCATGCGTAAAGAAATGTACTTCTAGCATTGTAAAACCTGTCACAACCAACTCAAGATGAAGACATTGTTTAAATATGCCAGATATCTTCTGTTATATCATGCATAATGTCGATAGCTTGTGAAATTTGTAAAACAGAATATCACTCAAAACCCAGATTTCTTTCGCTGTTTCACATATACTTTCCAATACTGAATTTTTGCTATATTATGTGGCAACCTGTTTTGTAAGGCTTCAACAAACTTTTATGTTTGATGTAATAACTGTGTGTCAGTTTAATTTTTGTACATTTTAGTGCCAATATAAAAGCAACTTTAAGAGCATTCCAACAAGAAAAAAAAACACACCAGATCATATGCACTTTTTCTTTTCTGAAATCAAATAAAGATATGAAACTACATTAATAGATAAAATGAATGAACTGGCATGACCAGAACTTTCCTTCAAAACTGTACTGTTGCACACAGCTGTTAGGATGATACCACAACTTGAAACTTTTTGTTATTTCTTAGATTTTAGTAAACAATATTGTCAGTGATGTCGAACAAAAAGGACTCTACATTTTTCTTCATGTTTTTTTCAATTTGCTGAATTGGAGGGGTGGAGTTTTGCAAATGAAGTGTAAGAGTATGGATTTAAAAATGATTGCCTTTACTTCATTTGAACCTGTTTAACTGAATATATATACTTAACTCATGTTTAATTATTGTATGTTGCTTGTGTGCATTTCCCTTTCCTTTTCTTGTTCAATGTCTTGAAATTGCAGAATGTTCTTATTTACTTTTCTTATTGCATGACTGTTTCAGATTTCTGGTAACAGCCTAAAACTATGAGGTTAAGATTGTCTATACTTCATTTAAAGTAACAGCTTATCAAAGACATACCTTATACTTCATTATTTACTGTTGATTGCGCATTATATTATTCCTACAGAATTTTCCAAAGCCTTGCAAAAGCAAGTTAATTTTATTTACTTTTTATTGCATATTGTGCATTTGTGCAGATTTTCGAAAGCATACAAAAGCATGGCTTCAACTTAAGATTGGCAGTACTTCGTGTGAGGTAACAGCTTATCAAATACAAAACACACACTTCAATATCTACTGTTGAGTTTTCCTTTTGTTTTGTTTACTTCAGTACTTTCAAAGATCTTGCAGTACAAGGTCCTTTAATAACTTTTCATAATTTATACTCTAGTCATCTTTAAGTAAAAGGAAACAAACAACCAAATCACTTTACCTTGCTCTATAAAAGTCGGTGGGTATATCTTTCTGTTCACATAGTTGTACAAAGCCTCTATCTTCACTACCAAAAGGAATAGAGAATGGTTGTCTTGCAGGAGCTTCCTGGCCCTCTGGTAGAGAACAGTCCTCATTTTGCAATTGTTTAATTGAGTTCAAGTCTCTTTGTTGCTCTCTGTTCAAAACCAGTGGTTCATCCAAATGAACTATAATGCTCCTTTTACCTGCAGGCACATTTGGGTCACCCTTAAAAGAAAAGCATAATCCTTAGATCTGTATCACCGCACGGCCCTATCCCAACATGACCCACACCTTATTGTATCTGCGAACTTTACTTTTACAGCTGACTGGAATTCCAGCAGCTTGTTTCTTTTCTTAATTTCTTAAACCTTAGGTCTATGTAAATTACTCTTTGACTGCATAACAATGACCATAGTTCTTCACTTGCCATTACAGTACAATGGTAACTTAAAATTTCAATTTCTGTCTTTACTATTTCACTCAACTAAAGAAACATGCTACAATCATTGAGACATATAACAATGTTGACTGTCACACAAAATCTTTTCTTCCAAAATGTTTATTTTCTAATGGGACAACTTAAAGTCACATGTAGCATGAGAACAATCTTCATTTACCATGTAATACGATGTCTCACACCTTTAATTTATAAACATCCTTGAGAGGAAAGCAAACTATGATGAAATAAGTATATAATGGACCCACCGCCTTCAACAAAAATGGGAGGTAAAAGAATAAACAATCAATCGTTGGACTTACTGAGACTTTAGTTCCATGTAATCTGTTCCCTTCATAGGTAAGCTGAATGACCTCCACACCATGCCCTCCATATGTACCTTTGAAGAGCCCCGGTTGGATAGGTACATTTGATAATGAATTTATGGGTTGAAGGCATGTGAAAGAACAACTAGATCTGCAACGTATATTAAAACAGAGATGAAATGAAGTTACTTCTCCTTAACATACGATAATGCCACAGATTCACATTGTCCAACAAATGCTTTCTACTTCAGTCTCTTTTTACCCTGACCAATGAAGATATCTGCCAATGACCAATATGCATTTTCCTGACCTTTCAGCTGTTAGGACTGAAATTTGACTTCCCTAAAGATTTCATATTAACTGTTCCAAATGTTCGACACGCTAGAACTACTGAACCTGTTACGAAAGATCTTAACCTTCCATATCGATGACGATTGTCAGGAAGAATTGAATCAGACATTTAAACAATCCCTGCAAGATATGAAGTTAAAGGGATTCTACCGTTTACTTTTGTGGCATATTTTGACTACAGAATCAGAATCTTTGTTTTTGTGCATTATAAGTTACATGACCATATTACCAACTATATTAAGCAAAACCATGCAACTGTCAATAATATCATTACCTGATCAAAGTTTAAATTGCAAAGATAAATTTGAAGTATAACATTAACTAATTTCAGTTGCAATATTTCCAAAATGCTTTAAAATACTGTTATCAATTCTGGAAGATATAACCTGGAGCATTCAAAACCTGAGCCAGAATAGCAGCTATTCATGTCTGAACAGCCTGAGTGACCCTTGACATACTGTACTATTATCATATGAAATATTCCAAGTACATTCATCCCTGGTAGGAGTAAAGTTGACAAAGCAATTCCCCAAAATGATATATGAACTCAACTGACTCCAAACAATGAATGGGCAATGAAAATACTGAAATACAAAAATACTGACTGAGCTTAGAAAATAAATCCCTGTGTTGCTCATGAAGCTCCACTGTTAAAATAATATTTAAGCAATTAATATTGCACAATTACTATCTTACTCATATTGCTGGATGCT
>JAAAKB020210016.1:0-11613 GCA_010014835.2 Apostichopus leukothele | reverse complement strand
CTGCCACGTCATTCCCCTTCCTGTTACTTCACTCCCATTCCTGCTCCTTCTCTCCCCAACCTGCCACTTCACTCCCCACCCTGCCACTTAATTCCCCTTCCTGCCACTTCATTCCCCTTCCTGCTCCTTCACTTCCCAACCTGCCACTTCATTCCCTTCCTGCCACTGCACTCCCAAACCTGCCACTTCATTCCCCAACCTGCCACTTTATTCCCCAACCTGCCACTTCATTCCCCTTCCTGCCAAGTGCTTAATTCCCTTTCCTGCAAAGTGCTTAATTCCCCTTCCTGCCAATTGCTTAATTCCTCTTCCTGCAGCTCATTCCCATTACTACCCTTCACTCCCCAACCTGCCACTTTATTCCCCTTCCTGCTCCTTCACTCCCCAACCTGCCACTTTGTTCACCTTCCTTCCCCTTCCTGCAGCTCATTCCCATTACTACCCTTCACTCCCAACCTGCCACTGCATTCCCCAACCTGCCACTGCATTCTCCTTCCTGCCACTTCATTCCCTCCCCTTCCTGCCCTTTCACTCCCCTTCCTTGCATCTGTAAACCAATGAGATCAAGTTTTGTCATTCCATGAAAGTTACAATTCATTATTAATTACTTACAGCAATTGGGAAACAATTCAAGTAGTGCTGTTAACTCCATGCTTCAATGCATTACCTATTAGTCAGCTACTCAAAAAAAGCACTATATATATGCCAAAGTGTACAGCTTATTGCAGTATCAAATATCTATATCCATGTTGACAATGCAAACAAAATTTATGAAAGACAAAATAATGATGTTGAAAATTATCCATTGGTTCCTGGCTAGTTCTGTTAAGCTGCAAGAAATTTTTGGAGATAATTTTTTTAATTTAAAATATAATAATAATTAGCATACAGTACAGTATGGACCTTTTCATTAAATTTGTCTGACAGAAGCCTTTCATATATATGCATAGCATACTTGAAAGGTGAAATTATAGGAAATTTAGAACAGATATAAGTGGATGAACCACACTCATATTATTCTAGTTTTTACCCTGTAGAAGTATTCATGGTATATCAACAAAAGAATTCTGTTTCAAGTTGTCTTTTAACCACTCAACAATATGATCATCACTAACAACTTATTTTTTACCTAAACTTCCTCTTTCAAACAGTGTGTATTTTTCAGTGTTAATCGGTTAATAGGTTACATCGTCAAGTGTAAACACTTTTCAAAACATTGTACTAATTTGCTACACATTAAAGCCGTTGTACAATAATTTGGAAAGTGAAACTGTAGAAAGAAAACAAGAAAAAAAAACAAAAAACACAGACAATTTGATGGCAACTGCTTGAACAGTTTTCCTTTCCTGATTTTTCTTTTTCCTTTCCTTTCCTTTCCAGTTTTCCTTTCCTGTTTTCCTTTCCTGATTCATTTTGTGTCATTTTTTTTCTTTGTAGACAGAAAATCTTGAAAATTGAAAACAAAAGTATGTGACAACAATACTTGCATCAATTGTGCTATTTAAAGTGGTACCTAATTAGGACATCAAGAGGCAGTTATGTTGAAAACTTACCTGCACTTTTTTTTAAAGTTCAACGTCTTCTTTAAAGTAACTTATTAATAGTAAAAAAAAAAAATTGCCCTTGAAATTTATAAAAAAAAAACATTCATCTATGTACAGGTTGGTATACCAGTCCCTTTGTTGACAAACTGTGTTCTACTGTTTGTACACTGTATTATACAATGCGTGTATGTGTTACGCTACGCCATCAAATTCCCTCGCATGTGCGGAATGTTTAGATCTGTAGAAGACATGCCAAAGATGAAAGATGAAATGTTTATTTAGATCTATTACTTTATTCATCATTTTCGTTAATAAACAGATTATGGTTTTATCCCTGCAGTACTGTGTACACAGGTTTAGCAAAGCGTACGGTACGATTCCCTCGCTGCCAATGTCATCCAATGCCCCGAGGCATGCGGACATCTCTGGAATCTACGTTTGCTTCATTTACTATCAACCTGATTAAATAGAGTGATTCATTCCCTGTGAATCGAATTCCCTCAAACAAGAAAGAAAGAAAAACAGAAAAAAAAAGAAGAAAGTAATATTTCAGGTTGAAACTTAGGCAAAAAATGAGAAAATGGCAAAAAGAGGACAGATTTTTGTGTGAGATTTGTGGTTTTACATGTAGGTATAAAATGGAAATGACTAAGTACTGTGGTTGTGCCTACAGTCCGGCTGGTCTCTGAATATTTAGATATTTTATGTTATTATTATATCAGCTAGAGTCACAAAATTTGATAGAACTATACAGTAATTTGTGCATCACTGAATTAAAGCGCATCGTTCTCTTAAATCATCAAATATGCTTGAAGTAAATATCTGTCTTATCTCATCATAGCAGAGCTATTGTCATTCACCCCCCAAAGGAAAAGCAGATTAGATTTATTATTGATGGTACATCATGTCTCCTTGTCAAGTCTCTCGTGACTTGAGAAGGAAGTATACACTGATATTTTGTGTTTGGATGCATATCTTAAGTCTGGGACCTTACATTTTATCATGAGTATTTATTGAGTCGGTTAAATTTGATTACTTGGTTAACGGTTATATGTCAGCCCTATCTAAGGTTGATATGTGATCGAAGTATCACAAATACACACAACAGAAAGAAGAATGGGAAAAACTGAGGGGGTGTGGGGGTGGGGGAGAGAAAAAAATCCCAACCTTATTAGCATAAATGTTGTTATATTACATAATAACAAGTTGGATCAAAAACAAAGGAACAAATACAGTAGGCTACTGCCATGTAATACTTTTGTTTAATAGTTAAATGAGTGGCATGTTGATTGAGTGATAAAGCAGTAATTTGGAAGTCTGTTTGGTGTCAATTTTTGAAGGCTTGTAAATTGACATAGCTACAAAGTAAATATGTACACTGAGTAAAAAAAGAAAAAACTGCTGTAAGGCTCTGGAAAATAACAGTCAAAAGAAAGAATTCAACAGTGATAATGAAGGTTAAATTAACTCTGCTTCTATCTCAGCAAAATGACAATAGAAAGAACATTTGCTGTCAAACCATCCCACCATGCCCCACCCCAATTACAACACCCTCCCCCACCTCCACCCCTTCCCAAAAGAAGAAAAACAGGAAAGAAAGTAAATTAGGAATAGGAACTTGAAGGAACATTATAGACCTGTACGAAAAAAAGGAACAAAAGGCAAAAAATGAAATAAAAAACTATGACTATTAAATATGTGATTATTATAGAGTATATACTTGGTTAAAGACAGAGCTCTGAATACTAGCAACTTTCATATTTTGCTACAGAGGACCGAATTAAAAGTAAAAAAAAAATGTAATTGATTAATTAATGCATAATTTCTCTTTGGCTGTACACTGTTTCCCTGCCAGCCTGTCCTTACTGAAATGTTTACTTTATCTGAACTTGGAGGGATTCTGCAAATCTATCAGGCAAGCTACTGTAAGTCTTGAGCGGAATCATCGTTTGTAAAGTTCCGGGAAAATATTGTCCCTGCGATAGATTTATCGCTAGACTGTACTATATCCACAACACGTTTAAATTACTTGTAACTTATTCATACAGGCGCTACAGTATTTAAACCTTCTTTGTTTGTTTCAACCAGTAAAATTGTCCAAAAACACTGCATGTGGGTACATATTAATTTGTTTGGATCTATAGCTTCAGAAACAGCTGTGTATATAATACTTCACATGTCAGGCTTCTGTCCAATTGTAAACATTAAGAAAGTAATTGGGTATGTTTACAATTAGCATATGGAGTAAAATTTGAGGTTGAACAGCCTTGTGCACTGTAGATGATATATGCTGAGGACCCTGGCAGCTCACAAATTACTTAGTATCTTTGTATATATTGCAATTTGCATGACAAGTGAGATAATTTGGCAAAGTGTTATCGTTGAGTTATCCACCAGATGAATTATTTCCTGAACATAACAAATATCTGTGTTCGTACATATGTGTGTCTGATTGTAATTAGTTTTAAATGGAACAGTACAAGTTACAGTACCATGTACCAGCAGTCATGTACACTAATTAATATTGATTTGGAAATTTATATTGTACTACATATATGTGTACCTTTGTGCATGTACTTATTAATATTGATTTGGATATATTGTACTACTGTACATGTATACAACATGTACCTTTGTACACAATGTAATATTGACCTGATTAAGAACAAAGTTCTGGTGGGTTATCAGTCCTACTGATTTGATTGTGATACATTAAATTGTCTATTAGAGATCAGACCAGGTTTCCAAATACATACATGTATACTACACATCTGTCATACACATTAATAGTCTGTATAAATATACATTAATATGCAGTTGATTGTACAAAAGTCAATTTGTCAATATGGATCTAAGAAATGACTCAGGATTCTTCTCAAGGAAATTACCAAATTTATTTTGAATTCATGCAAAGTCATCATGAGGTCATGAAAGACTGCTAATAATGAAGAGTGCAAGTTATAATCATCCCCCATGCGTCAGTCATACTGTAGCGTCAGGCCTCGCAATATTTAGATCTGATTTGTAATACCCTGGCTGTTACACGCTACTTCAACAAGCCTTGTGTAAACATTGGCTATATCCATCACGAATTAGCATGTATCGTAAACAGACCAGACAGATGTAGTCACTGGTTTAGAACAATACTGTCGTTTAATACTGACTCACGGGAGACTTTTTGTCGTACCAGCTTTTCTTATTTTTTGTTTTATCCTTCTGACGAAGTGACTCATTGGTTTCTCTCACAATGACGAAGTCGCTCGGTTTTTTATATGCCTTCCTAAATTCAGTTTCCAACTAGACCTTTCATATTGATTTAAGTTCACCACAGAATAATGTGTCGATCCCAATTACTTTACCTAAAGAGGTGGTGGATTCAAGCTTAAATTGGTTTTGAAACTCTCTAGCTCTTTGCTTCAACAAAGATTTTTGTTTTATAACTCGGCAGGGTGTCTTTCCAAGAATTTTGCGAAGGCAAGGAGGCAAAGTAGTGATTATACCGTAATAATAACTACTTAGTAATAAATGACCCCCAGCCATTTGGTGACAAATTGTGTACTGTTTGGGTACAGTACTGTGACTGTACAGTTTGGGTAGCTATCATTTTGTATGGTCGTTTTTGCAAGTTTATGTCATTATATCGAGTTATATGCCTTTGGTTGATTTTGTTTTCTCTTGAACTGATTGCAAATACTGTGAAGTTAACATTGTTATTGTACAGTAGATGTAGTATACATGTGAAAGATAATTGGATAAATTGCAGTATAATTGCTAAATATGCTAGAATGTTGAATAATGGTCAGGGGTATATATGGTATTCAATTTTCAAACATATTATTACACTGCAGACATCTATATGAACATTGATTAAACTATAGAATAAGTTTAAGGTTCAAGACCTCAAAAATGGTTATCGTACTACTGAAAACTTTTAGCAATTTCCTTCATCACAAGTTCTGCTAATGCCTTATAAGTTACTGCATTTCACCAAATGAATGACGTTGGTACCCCACGGTCAAACCAGGGCTGCAGGAAGTTTGAAATCCATCCAAACCATGATACTGCCATATCCTCCCCTCCCCACTCCACACTCCCACTCAAGCCTGTCCCACATTCAAAATTTGGCCTCATCTTCTTTAGACAGCTGATAAAGTGAAGCAAAAAGATCTGCATTGCTTTAAAGCTCATCAATATGTTGGTCTCAAAGTTTAGCACACTCAAATTTGTACTTTGAGCATGGGTGACCATACTGTACATATTTGACCTTCTACAAATATCTGGGAGCAACAGGAATGGCCTTTAAAGGATAGTACTTACTTGTAGCAATGATCGGCTGTCACAACATGATGTTCAGTACATGCTATTATTAAGATATTACTCCAACTGTCAACAACAACGACGATGACGACAATAAAAAGAATAACAAAATGAATAGATGTAAATGACATTTCGTATTCAAATTTTAACCTTTTCTGGCCATTTTAACATACATATAGATTACGCGAATCCCTAATTTTTAATCCCTGTATTTTCCATTTAATTCCTTGTGGTCTTGCCTGTCTTTAGACAATGGTCTGATTTGTTTAAAAGATACTTTGATTAATTCACCAACAAGCTTGTCATATTCCCATGGTGCATATTTTCTGTCATTGTTTTGATTTCCTCAACAAATGAGTAAGAAACCCTAATTAAGTATACCTCCTTTGGGACGGGCATCAGTTATATCATCTATTCCTTCGCCCGGCCTTGGAAAAATATCTGCTTCTTTTCATTGATGATAAATTCATAAATACCAGATGTGATTGTACACAGGTACTTTAGGTATGTTGGCTTTGTATATATATCTATGTGTCGGTGCCCAAACATGGCAATGGGATTTAGGGCGCTCTTTATACAAGCTGAGGAAAAAATTTACTTCATATGCCATTGGCCTCTAGCTCTACCTCTACCCCCATTGGATGGGAGTTGCCCGTAGCGGTACGTCTCGTTGACAAGGTTTAATTTGGTGGCATGTCTTCAAACTCCTGTCGCCAGCCAGAGGCTTGGTAATGTCGTTAGCAAATGGAATGGTAGGTATGGATTGTATCAACTCCATGTTCATCATCTTGGACGAGATTTGTGATATGCTATGGAGTGTCGAGACAGCAAAATTTAGGGGTATTGAATTTCAATTAAAAGACAAGATTGAGAAGATTAAAGATTTTTTATTCTTCACAGCTGCTGCTGATGATGAAGGCAAAGAAACATATATATATGTAAAGGTTTGATAACTTATCAGAGGATAAGAGATGTCTTCAGATGTTGAGATTTCGTACAGGAGGGAATATATAGTTCAGCTTCTCTGTAGTGTCACCGAAACAGACAAAGTCCTGTACATATATCTGAATTAAATTGATATAATCAGCTCTGTACAGTAGGTATGTTGACATAAAACTCAAAGGTGTCCAGGGGTTCATATTTGCCAATGTTTCACTGTAAATGATAGTCAAGCCCAAATGGAAAAAAAAGGAAAAAGGAAAAAAAAAATGTAAAAAAAAAAAATGAAAAAAACAATGTTGATATCAAATATATTAGAAAGTTTTGTTGACCCCATTTTGTAACTTGGTGTCAGGTGTCCTTGCTTGGAATCTGAATGTGGCTAGTAACAGTACAATTTGGTGTCGTAAAGTGTTGAGTTCTAATTTTATTTATTAATAATTTTATTACTTGTCACATGATGTATCTGCAATAAATGAACAAACGTTGTTTCCAATCGAGCATATTATTAACATCGGAAACTAAAGGAGCAAGTTCTGTAAAACCAGCCACTTTAATGGAACTTCAAAGGGACTTCAAAGAGACAGACAAATTCGGCAAATAAAATTTTCCTGAAATATCTATAAAAGAGTACTTTGTCGATCGCGATGACAAAACACGTTCGGAATTTGAATCAGCAGACTCAAGTGGCAAGACATAATTTTGTAAATTATTATAAATTATGAATTATGGATGGATTGGATTTTTGAATCCAGATAATCCAGAAGCTGGATTAAGGAGGTCCAGATAATCCAGTGTATAACTTTTTCCAGTAAATTCCAATTTGTAACAATTGAAACGAAAAAGATTAGTAAAAAATACCAAATTACTGACTTTTCAGCTGTTTTCTCAGCTAGGTTAATATTAGATGTTTGTCGATCAATCCTTCGATATCTATTTGAAGAGAATCCGTAACCCCTGGATGATTACTCGTGTAGTCAACTTGGCGGTTGAACTTTCTGCTCCGTCATCTACTGGAGACAGCGTTCTGCGAGAGGAAACTTGAGAGGCGAGTGTTCTTATTTGAGATGATGCTCGTGGAGCCGGAGGCTTTTTCGGAGGACGGAAGTCTTCTGGTGCCTTCTTACTCTTTTTTTTATCTTCCTGTAATGTGCGACGTTCGTCGTCCCAAAATTTTCGGATGGATCAAGACTTAAACCGAAGGAACAATTTGTTCATTTACATTGTAACATGTTTACATATTCGGAACATACATCCTTGGGCCACATAATAACGGAGATAATCCATTCTTGTCGAGACTGTAGCGGAGGAAAACCGCTCGAGGGCCAACACTCGTTATTGTCAAGGACCGTCGTGAATATCTGGTATTCTAAATTTGGCTCCGAAAGTTATTTAATGTAAAGAGTCGAATGATACCCGTTAGTGCAATGTACACACTGCTACTCTTTGGACGGTCACACAAAACAGTGACTAGATTGGTATGGATGTATTTTGCCGAATCTTTGAGCTAAGATGATGAATATATATAAAAAGGAGATGAGGGATGAGGGTTTTCAAAATATTCACATTTAATACATCCAGATTAATCTGAAAAGGGGGGGGGGGAAGGGGGGGGGATTTACCGCATGGTATCTGAGAATACTGAGCTTAGAAATTATTTAGTAAACCTCAGTTATCCCTGATTTATACCTCGCCATGATGCATTCACTCCAAAAAAAAATTTCATTTTTGGTCTCCCAGTAGATGATGTGGACATTGTCTGTGTCATACAGCAGGATCCTGTATAAAGTAACTTTGCAAAGCTATTGGATGAATGTCCTTTCTAAGGAAAACAGTGTTAATGATTATCTCTCTGATTTTGCTCTTTGGTTTAGTTTTAATACTTCAACTAAGTAGCATGTGGTTTTAAATGATGGTTTGATCAGATTCGGCCAGAATGAGATTTATAATTGAAAAGGACTTGAATAAAAAATATTCAAAGCAATGAAAAATTGCAGCTGCAAAGTTCATTCTATGGTGTACAACACATCAGTGTGCAACGTAAAGGAACACACAAATATTACCGCTATAATTTACGGTAAAATGATCTTCTCTCGGCTGAAAATGAAGTCTCAAGCACAATTACAGTATCCTTGAAAGGGAGAGAAGGAGAACTAAAATATTGCTTTCCAGCTATGTCATTTCCAAGTGGACAAATTTCTGCAAAGGAAATTTAACAGCTCAAGGAATTTTGACACAATTGCATGCACAGATCTGATGGGAGCCCGACTTAAATAGTAATTTCAAACTGTTTGCATGGAATTAGCTCGTGAGAGAAATTGAGTCTGAACATTGTCGTTTGTTCCCCCCATAGAAGGAAAGGGGTGGCAGTCTACTTAAGTCACAATTATAGCTGCGAATTAAGGGAGATGAATTATGCCCATATCTATAAGGGTGTGACTTTTGGCAAAATGTTAGTCTTGATATGTCAAAAGTTTAAAAAAGGAAAGAGAAAAAAATGAGAACACAAGTAATGATTCTTACGGTAGCTTATTGAGGTTTTTTTTTTTTTAGAGATATTCCCCTTTAAAAATATACTAACTCTAAAGGAATGTTCCTTTAAGACTAAAGAGCCGATGTCTGTCTCTGCTTCCCATTACCACCCTCAATGTTAATGTTAAACCAAGGTTTCATAAAAATCTAATAACTCAGCTCAAAAATATTCTTATTTCTCTTTATAAAACAGAGCATTCCAGATGGCATGACCTTCAAATTTATTTGTCCTTGGCAAAATTTGTAATGTATGTGTAAACATGTCATGTCATTTGAGGCCATAAACGTGTTATGTTTCCCTGTTTTGTCTGGTCTTGTTGTCTGAGGAACTGGCCTAATGGTCTGCAGTGTTATTAGACTAAATAGTCTACAGTCACTTCAATTGATGAACATCATTTGTTTGAAAAGGTCATTTCGCTGTGTTTTCATGGTCTGCAATATATCAAAATTAGTTTTATGCCTAAAGTCATGCTTCAAGGAAACTCTTTCAATTAAAACATGTATGTTAACAGTGAACATGTGTGACAAATGTACAACACTGTTTCGATGTACATGATGTGTTGTAGTAGTATTGATTGAGAGAATGTGTGCTTGTACATTAGCCAGTGTGTTTATGTACTTTATGTGAGTATATAGTTTTTTAAATTACAAAGGAGTCACACTTGATCTCATTAACTGCTTCATGAGGTATCTGCGTTAAATAATTGGGTCAA
Organism: Apostichopus leukothele; assembly: GCA_010014835.2. Taxonomy (NCBI): domain Eukaryota; kingdom Metazoa; phylum Echinodermata; class Holothuroidea; order Aspidochirotida; family Stichopodidae; genus Apostichopus; species Apostichopus leukothele. Next base: position 1,568 of record JAAAKB020210016.1, on the reverse strand, counting down.
GTATAAAGGTGACATTGTTCATTAGGAAAAGCCTCTTGTTTTCTTTAAGCTGTGTTTCGTTTTGTTGTAATAGTATTTTAAAAGGAAGTGATCAATATTTTAATTTGAACAGTTGACAACGCTACTTTTGCTTTGTAAAGTCAGCAAAATGGTATGTATGTGGAACAATATGGAAACAACCATACTAGGAAGTCCTTTCTTTTCTGTTCTAAGTGAATGAGCCTTGACTCATTCATATCACCAGGAATATGTATATAGAGATATAGATATAGATATATATATATATATATAGATATTTATATATATATATATAGTATATATATAGATATATATACTGTAATATCCTATGAAAATGTGTGAAACTTTATAATAAAATATAGAATCTAAATTAATTTTGTGACAGAGAAGCTTCTAAGTGGAGTGTAATATTTATGAGAACTACTGTACTTGGTTGCAACTTTGGTGGATGTGTCTGCGCTTTATAAATCCTCCATATTATTATTATTATTAATACTTTACTTTACAATATTCATGAATTAAATTCATATGATCTTACAGTATCAAGTCTGGAATATGTCACATTCATCTAGGCATTTTAAGACATTTGTTGATGACATTGTGATGACATTATGGGATATTTCAGTAGCTGTTTGTTTGTTGTGTTATTATTAAATGTAATCACTGACCACTGTGGTGTGTTATAATCCGATTCATACCAGCTCCGGCTGATGTCATTAAAAAATATGGAATTCACACTGTGAGCAACCTCCAAACTATAGAATTCTTCAGAAGCCAAATCGTTCTGATTTCTGAAGTTGAGCTATTATAATGCAACCTAAACTTACATGTTTGTAAGATCTTGGCATGGAAGCTGTTTCAAATGAGGTCTCTGGTAGGTTTTATTGCCCTTGGGATACCCAGAAACTTCATACTGCATATAGTTTCGTCTCCAGAAGTATCAGTATATAGTTGAATCATTTATACACGGAATGCCGTAGCTAATTTTTTCAGCCTGTTGTAATTGTATTCCTGTAGGGATCCTTCAATTTAAATATTTTACATAATCGGTCCTGGTTAGTTTGAAATATTCTCTATAATCTAATCGATTGAGCCTTGTTCTTTTTTTGTCTTCAATGCAGAAACGATTAGAGAGGATCTGGAAAATGGCTGTCAAATGACCAAGCTCTTTATGACGGTATGTCAACAACTAGGCATGTGATCAAGATTACAGCAAATCATCATAGAGGTGAGGCTTTTACTCATTAAGCTCCCCCCCATACTCCCTAGGGAAGGGGATCTCAGGTAATTTTCCGGGGGGAGGTGGCCACATCAGACAGAGAAACATTGTTTGAAACAGGGCCAGAACACTGTAGCGAGCCAATTTGAACTACTGTATACCTAGATTGAGTTACAGGGATGCATGGTAGGGTGCTCAAGCCTTAGCCTTTAAGGGCACACATACCAGAGTACATGGGAGGATTTGTTTTTCTTGCTGTGCCCAGATCTGGGCCAGATTTGTGGGTGACCTGTTGAGAAACCCTGCCCTATGTACTGTAGTTCTTTCATCC
>JAAAKB020209905.1:0-11614 GCA_010014835.2 Apostichopus leukothele | reverse complement strand
GGGGTGCTTCCCAAAGGAAAATGCAATGGCTAAACATCAAATGTTGCACTCTAAGGTTGTGCTAATAAACTGTTTTTAAGTGTAAAGTGGCCCGACTGAATGTTTTTCCGTCGTCTGGCGATGGAGGTTGGGAGAGGGAGTGGGCTTCCATGACAGATAGAATTGTTATGATGTAAATAAAGAGGCTCATAATTTCACAGACACATCATCATATTTTATTCATGTCTTTTCCAGACCTCAACTCATCTTCTGACTGGGTGATAAATAAATCACCATTGCATTACTTTACACAATCATTTCTTCTTGCTCTCAAATGTGACAACCTTACAATGCAGAATGAACACAAATGACTTCAAACATAAGGATGAGAAACGGCTATGTTGACAAAATAAGCCTACGTTTAGGTATTAGCCTTCCCCATTATTTAAGTGAGTATTACAAAGTGACATCGTCCCCTTCTTAATTTATGAAAATAACGCTTTAACTATTTATTAGTGATCATTTATCATATTTTTAAGACGATATTGAAATGGATTTCACCTCAAGAAGAACACTCACCATTTTGTACCAAAAGTGGTACAACCTGAAAAGGCTACACAGGAATTTGAATGTAAATCTCTCCAGAATGCTTGGAATATTATCTTCTGCTTTCATCATTCAAACACTAAACTTACCCCTGGAATCTTCTTTGATAATATTACGGACAAGTTCCTCAAAGTAAATACTTAACAACACAAAATATATTCACAGAAATAGGGGTCTGTATAAATTCATTTTGATGAAAATATTTGCAGAGAAGTAGTCTATCCTTTAGTAAACTAGTAACATACACAGCAGGAGTATTTTAAAGTGACAGTTCGTAATCCAGTCAGCCACCACCATCTGCTGTAAACTTCAGCAAAAAGAAAAGGACATGACATGTTCACTTCAACAGTACACTATCTGGCCTAGATCTGATACGGGGATCTGCATGGTGATAGAGTCATCCTAACACAACAGGTCTTAAGCATAGGGCACACAAGTAATAACTTCTATAGATGAGTAGATGTGTTCTGTAAAAGATGGAATTGACGGTAGATTACAATGACCTTAGCAACGGACGAGACCGTACGATTTAAACTTACTGTGCTATTTGCCAACACTATCCAGTTTAAATATGATTCTCTGTTCACAAATATTGGCCATCAGTTTTGAAGAGAGTAAAATATATAACATTGACATCACCATTTGTCATATACCATTGGCCAAACTACTGGCCATAACCCTTGCAACATTATGCAGCATTATGGTACATTTTATATCTTACTGTGCTATTTCCCAGCACTCTGCAAAGTAAAATAGGACTCTCTGATCGCAAATCGTTGGCCAGCATTTATTGCAGACGATGCTTCAGCATATGTTCAATCATACATATGTAAGCACATCTCCAGATGGGAACATAATTGTTTGGATTCTTATTCCTTTCCATCGTCACTTATCGTCCCAAACGAACTCAAAGCTTTGGTCAAATCATCTGAGAGATTGGTGGCTAGCTTATCTGCAAGAACAAAATGATACAAGAAAATGATCTAAGATAACGGTAAATATAGACAATTTTCAGCGTGCGATTTGAACGTGGAGACTGCATGATGAACTGTTTCACAACTTCAATCAAGTACAATGTTTTTGAGTACAATGTTTTTGATCAGTTTGTATTTAACTGGCAATGACTGTAAACAACATTGACTCCTGAAAAGGTTTCACAAAGTATAGAGCGATTTAGTCCAACTTCCGATGCTGGAGTTCTATGCAAGTTTCATATTGGAGATGTCTTGTTGTTGGACCCATGAATATATTTATGTCAAAGAATATGGTGTCAGGAAAGTGAACAGTGGTAAGAAACTGGCCCACATAGAAACAAATGACTTACCAGCCCTTCGTCTCTTCTTAAGAACCTTCTTGAAAGCCTCCTTTTTGTCTTTGTTGAGTTTCTGGTTACCAGCAGGTACCCTGGTAGCTTTCTGATTAGCCTTTGCTTCCATCAATTGCCTTAAAACCCTTCCCTTCGCTTTCGCCTCTTCTGCGGGTGACTTCTCCGTCGGGAGGTCAACTGTCAAATCCTGTAACGCAGAGAGAGAGAGAAGAGTGTAACTGTGGTTTGTGTTACAGATCACCAGGTTCAACAACTCCAAACAGTAGGTGTAAATTGATTTTTCATTTTTTCTGTGAAAAATTTCTAATCCCAAGTTCTAATTCCAAGTAGTTCATGCCTCCTCTATTGATCCAAATTGTGTACTGGACTTAAATATTGATGAATAATGTGCTACATTAATATGTGGAATCAAATTTGCAGATGTCACCATACATTGCCAATGAATAGCCAGCAAACATGCAGTAATATCGGCAAGTTTGCTGTCAATTTCATTAAAAAACGTGCAAACCATAAATCATTGTAAGGGTAAATTTGAAGGAATTTTCCTGGCCATCTGTCACATATGACCTGTACCCCAAAAATTCGGTCTAAACAGTAAATTTGATTATTCGACAAAAGACTTGTGTAATCTGTATTTAAGTATATCACATTGGCCAATTAGGACGCTTAATGACCTTTAACCTCTATAATATCCTAGTATAGTTTTAATGAACCCTCCCCTACCGACCATAGTCCACAGACTTCATCTAGATTTGATTGAATTACTAGAAGCATGTTAGATTATTTCATGTTTGAACCTCCCTTGAGCAAATATCAGATTGCATGTGTTTAATCTCTCTGCAAATAATACATAAATCCCCGACACGACTACAACAACGTTAATGAAAATAGTCAAAATACGCCAACTTAGCCTTTCAAATAAACGATGGACAATGAGACAGACAGATAGGGGGATGAACAGATTGACAGACAGATTGAGAGATGGATGGATGGGAAAGATGGACAATGGGAGCCAGACAAATGGAGACATGAATGGATGGATGCATTGTACTGGTATAAGCTACGATGCCTTCAAAAGCCACTTGAGCTAAAAATTTGAGCAAGTTCAGTTGAGTCGTTACAGTGGTCTGGTTCACTGGAACACTACAAATTGAGAACATGACTTTCTTGTTGCAAACAAGACCTCTTAAATGGGATGAAAGACATGTCTGTTGTTTCTGGCATCAGAAGACATATCATGGAATCAAAACATTTCATGAGCACTAGTTTTGAATATTAACGGTTCATCGTTACCTTATTCTCTTCTTCATCTTCTTCCAAATCTTCTTCCATGTCATCTTCATCAGCATCCTCATCAACATCATCATCTTCTTCTTCCTCCTCCTCCAGCCCCTCCTCTCCATCCTCCTCCTCCATATCATCCTCGACTCCCTCACCTTTCTTTCCTCCTGTATCATCTACTTCATCTTCATTCTCTGCTCCACGAATCCTATCACCCGAAGCCATCTCCACTGACATTTCTTTGGGGCCGCTTTCAGAAATACCTGAAGAGTTTTACATACAGTTTGAGTAAGTTTTCAATTGGTTGTTTGCATACTCCATTACAAAATATAAGGTAAAATGACCTCAGGATTAATCTCTGGTCACATGGTACACAAGATATTTCTGGCTTCTGATTGGCATTGGCACCCCCAGCAAACCTTCCTGTAAGTTTATTTTTTATGAAAAAAGGTGTTTTTCAACAAAACACATTTTAATTTTCCATCATGGTGTTATATGACCCTTCTTTGTCACTGAATATTACCTGGTTTCAAATGCAGCATGCTTACTTCATAATTTGGCAATCTAAATGGTACTTATCAGAAAAGAAACCTTGACCAAGAATTTATCATTGAAAGTAGCAAACACCCTACCTTCTAAGATGAGACCATCATGATGTGTAACAGTGCTCATTTTCAACCCTTTAGAAAAACTCGACACAATTTCAGAGCTGATGTGAGATGGCAGACAATGTTCGTCCGGTGGAGATGTAAAATATGGTATTTTGCCACTGTGAAGATAAACACAAAAAACTTTTGCAATGATCAATTTCATCCTACATGTTTGGTCAATAATGCGAATTTCTGAAAACTAATTGATGACTTCCCATCTGCACATGTAACCCATAATCTAGCCCTGGCCCTCTCCCCACCATCCAAGGATCCCCTGCCCCTCTACTCATCATCCAAGGATCCCCCACCCCTCTCCCATAATACAAGAATCCCACACCCCTCTCCTGATCATCCAAGGATCCCCCTCCAATCTCCCCATCATCCAAGGAACCCACACCCGTCTCCCCATCATTAAAGGATCTCCCACCCCTCTCCCTATCATCCAAGGATCCCCTCCCCTCTCCCCATCATCCATGGATCAATGTGCAAGATTCAATGTCATATGTTCGGGGCCTTCTCTAGTGAAACAGCCATATATTACCTATTCCAGTCTTGGAGGACGGCTTTGGCAGTCTGGGCCACATTTGGTATTCCACCTTTCTTGAATTTCCCTTTCTTTGTCGCCATTAGACTGAGGAATTCCTGAGCATCCGAGAATTGTGGCAGAGTATAAAACAGCATCAACTGCTCTTTATTACATTTCTTCAAGATGGCTTCAATTGGAGCTACTGTATCTTTGATTGTATCGATCTGCAAAGAAAGATACCGATTAATTCAGTGACATGCTGCCTAGACGGCCATTTCATGTAGAACAGCATGCAGAGCAAAGAATTATTTACCCGTCGCTGTGGCACGGACCACAGGAATCCTCGCATGAATGATTAAGACATTGTTTATATATATACTTTTTTTGTGAACCATTTGCATATCACATAACAATGAATAACATCACAGATTCATTAACAGGACCTAGAAAGTGGCAGGGAAGGTATTTCTGGAGAGATTCAGCTAACATAAATGTTAACCTACATATCTGAAAGACATGAAGAGAAACTGTGACTCAGAAGTTATCAATAAAATTTAAATGGAGAAACACAAAGAAAACTAATTCAATTAAAATAATTGATTCAGACCAGAACACAGGTGACACCAGTGAAGTGAAGACTGGCTATTTGCATGTTGGTCACAGAACACTTTGTAGGAAACCAAAAGCTGCTGAATTTACAAAGAAATAACAGCCTACCTTCACACAATTCCTCAGCACCATGGTGACTTCATCATTGGTGCTGGCAAGAACAACTCCTGGGCAATCCAACAGTTTGATGTTTTTAGCTAATGTTACTTCTTGCATGCATCTGTGGGACGTAAAAATAGAATGAATGAAAGAACCAATCAATCGATCATTCATAACTTCAATCATTTAATAAAGCAACCATTAGTATCATAAATGGAAATATGGTCATTGCATAAAAGAAAAGTTTCATGAAGATTTATGTGATGAAAACTAGTGAATTAATTCTTTTGCTTGTAACTATTTTACTACAGGTAGAAATCCCTGTCGATAATTCACAAAAAGGTGTTAATAATGAAAACACTGCAACACTCTGATCACTTCGTCAGGAATGCAACCCAAACACACAGTTCATTATTAAAATCAAAATGGCTGTAAGCAAAACCACATTAGCAAAAAAAATGACTTCTGCCTTTAACAACAAAACTTTGAAACATGGAAGAAACTGTTCCATAAGAAGTGAAAATAAATTGAAGTTATTATCTTACTTGGTGACTCCAGGCATATCGCCAATAGAACATGCCTTCTTCCTCTTTAAGCTGTTAATTACGCTGCTTTTTCCAACATTTGGAAACCCTAAAGGCAAGAAGACATAACATGATGGTGATCAACAAAATGCATACGACTACGAAAGAGAAATGTTTGTTTTACTGTACCTATGAAATGGAAGACCAGTGTAGAATAACAGCGCAGAAGATTAAAAGAAACCTATAACTGTGTCAGGAAGAGAACTTATATGCAAATGCCAAATGTAAATCTCTTTACATTAATCTCTTGTTCAGGTTTTTTCATATGTTGTATCACAAATCAACCCTATGTTTGCTCTTTTGACTAAATATGATCATGCATAGTAAAGCAACTTACTTGGCATGCTAGGAACGAGCAAGAAGGGTCTGACACAACACCATACATCAACCAAACAAAACCAAAAATGAGGGACAAAAGAAGGAAAATCATCCCATTTGTAGAGACGTTCTAAGCGCCATTTTAGACGATTAATATTCAAGAATGGCAAGTCCTTCAGAATATTACATGAATTTGTCCAGTTTCCATATAAAAAACAAAAAATTCAGACGGGACCAAAATGGAGGGAATTGACTTACCTACAAAGCCGACAGAAATGGATGTTTTAATGTCTGCACTTCTACAATAGTTGTTGAGCAGTTTCATGAGAGCTGTGGCTCCGAGGCAGTTACTGGTGTACAGCATGTGATCGGGGGTTGCCTCTAATGTATACTTGAATCGAGACTGTAAAAAACAAAATCACAGAAATTGGGAGAAAATTACCCTAACGATACCCACAACGAGCCTTGTAGTCAGTCTTACAATCGATCTACAGAGAGCTTGACGGGAACTTAAATAGAGGATAGTTGATCGAATTTTTGACTCATATTTTAAGAAAAGGGAAATTGACTAATGTTTACACTGAAGAAGAGTTAAATATTTTTCTCACTCTGCCTAAAGTATAAGTAGAGGAATTCTGGTGTGTTTCAGTAGGGCATATTTTCATTGTACATTCTCTAAATCTCTTTCTTCTTATATTCAACTCACCAAGTTTCTACTCTGTGTTTGAGTTGAAGCCTTAAAGGCTACAGTAGGAAGTTCATTTCTTAGATACTTCAGCCATTGTTCCACAATAGCTCTTGGTACCAGATCTGCAACAAAGGATAACAACAGAGAGATGACTATAAAGAAGAAGCTGAGTGGCAGTTTTTCAATACAAAATCATTTACAAACACAAAACATAAGTTACCAAGAGGATATAAAAACTTACCTGACTGGGAAGTAATTGATTATTTACTACTGGCTTTAGCAGACACTGTTTGAACACAATTCACAGTTTCCATTCATAAACTTACTGCACTTTACAACTTTATGATTCATCACAATATTCAGTAGATTTCGAGGATCACTCATCTGATCAATTTGTACATCTGGTATGGAAGCCATACTCAGACAATTCTGATGAATTTGACTCATCAGAATTTATTTATTTATTTAGATTGTTTTTAGTCTAAATTTGTATGTATATGCATCATTTGATTCACAGTTCACATTTGCAATGACACATATTACACTTTTTTAGTCTCTTTAGTTGGCCTGCGGTCCATTTCCAGCTACTTTTATTGTAATTTTAAACTTTAGCATTGATTCAAGACATTTACTTCTCTGTGGTATATCTTATTCAAGTATGTAAATTTATGATTGTCATCATCATAATGGCCACGATCCTGATGTAGAGTAAACAGGTAGTTTTAGTTCATCCTATAGCAAATAGACATTGAACTGAAATAATTTTCAAACTGATGATGGCTCTTCTAAAGCTTCTAATACTGTACAACAATACTCCTAGCACAGGAAAGTGCAAATCAAGAAGAGTCCAGCTTGCTTAAAGAGTTCTTTCCGTGCAAGAAACAGAGTCGGTCTGTTACAAACATGGCACATTACACAAACAATTTCGTCAAATGTACAACTTTTAACACATAATTGACAGATTTCATAATTACTTGTACTACAGGTTAACTATATATTACATCATGCTTTCAAAATCTCAAGTAAATTGTATTCAAAGGAGATAGATATATTTACCAATTTTATTTAACAGCAAGACAAGTTTCTTCTGGCCACCAGATGTCAATATCTCTTTTTCCAGCTCCAAGCATCTGGTTCCTATCGGGTCACGAGCGTCTAAGACTTCTATGATAACGTCGGCCGCTTCTACCACCCGTCTGACCTCTCTAAAGTAGGCCCTCCTGGATGACACCAGGTTTTGACTCTCTGGATTATTCGTCTTAGGTTTTGCCTTTTTCTGAGAAGACAAAAAAGCAAATTATAATTTGATTAAACAAGGGAGGTGGACTACAAAACTGACTTTCAAGGGAATTTCATAGGTACAGTATGTTTACAGTATTGAGGTCCTCAATCTTAATATCTTGCATTAAATTCGCATATTTTCAAGATATTTGTAAATTGAAGTTGACACCTTTTTTGTACAAAATGTGAACTGAAAGCAAGCTGGTGTTAAATATCAATGAGGAGTTCCAGCACTTAATCTTGAACATCTAAAAATAATCTTGAATATATTCAATAATCTTGACCATTGACAATTCTTGACCATTGACAATAACTTTCAAAATGCCAAATGTATGAGTATCAGGTAACGATGCTCGAATATAACTTCAAGTTTAAACTCAATGAGGGTCTTCTTCGTTCGTTATCTGCTACCAGATATTTCCCTCATTAACTTTTCTAATATGACCGAAGAAGGAAGAAGGAATTTTGGGATTTTTCATCTCTATTGTTGATATGTTTGTATGTTTATTGCCTCTTACTGTCATCTTCTCCGTTTACTTGTTTATCTGCATTTCCTTATAGACTCTGAAGTTCTTATCAGAAAGAGTAAATAGAATATATTTACATTACATTGTTTATCCTTCAAAACATCCTCAGACTGTTTGTTCGTGGCTATATTACCTTTGTCTCAAAGCTTAACTGTCGTCCCTCTGCATCCACTCGCATTTTTTCCAGCTTAGACATCTTTCGTCTATCTTGTTTACGCTTCTCTTTTGCTTCCAGAATCTGGAGGGAAAAATTGAGAAAAACTCTTCATTAGCTAGTTATGAACAGTTTGATTAAACCACAAAATTCTGTCTACCACAGCCACATGAGTGGAAGATATGCACACCCTAAGAATGTCGGTATAATTGTTCCTGGGATGGGGAGAGGAGGGAGGGGGAAGGTGTTGGCCACCTACAGTGTTAACAGTTGATCTTTCCAAGCACCTAGTCTTTCTTCTGTATTTGAGTAAAGTACCATTATCTTGTGACAAAATCAACACAAAATTACTTTGGTTTTTAAATACAGTTAATGTTGTAATTTAATAGCAAGAGCAGTAACGCATATATGCAAATATAATTTAAGCCTCATCAAGAGTCCATGTTACCATCTTCTATGTTTACATCCCTCGACAAGGCAAATTAATAGTAATATGATTCTTTTGGAAGAAAGCATCTACCAGCCAGTGTGTACAATGATGCAATTCAAAATATACCTTCATTTTCTTTTCCTCAGCTTCCCTTAAGATTGCCTCCTTGAAAGGGGCAAGATTGGGAATTCCTGGATCCTTTTTTGCTCTTTTAACTGGATTCTTCTTCGCCTCTTTCTTCATTTTGCGCTTGTGTTCTTTGACCTGCAGAGAAAAATTATGTCAATTCTGAAAATAAAACCAAACCAATGTTGTTCTGCAATCATAGTGTGCAGTCTTGAATGTGTAGCATATTTTTATTTGCTGTGCAGTGTTTGCCTCACGTAGTAAAACCACAACTTACTATGAAGAAATAGCAAATGCTATTGTAAACATCTGAACTTGAAAATACTTGGTGAAATATCACAAATTGGTTAAGCAATAGCATCTACAATGAAATCTACATGTCACATGAGCTGACAAGATCTTTCATGATCTTCACAATCACATATTCCAAAACGATGATCACATTCTTACATCAAATTGCATTTGATAAAATTGTTAATAAATCTTCTAAATAGTTGATCTGCATATGTAGACATCATAGACAATCCGCTGCCACTAATTTCCATTAGGGAAAAGAGTTTTTCATACCAAACACAAAAGGTGCCTCCAACACAGCCTCAAATCTATACAGTAGGTGGGAAAATGATATTTGAGATGAATTTGAAAACAGTGGTGTGGGATAGTTGGTTTTAATTCCCAACTGACCAAGTGCTAATGTTTGAATTTAATCTGTCTAAATTTGATGAAACTTTCCAAAAGCACCTTCTTTTAGGTTCTAACACATAAATTATTCCTGGATACCCAAGAAGTTCAGTGGGAAAATATGATCTGAGGAAGGCAGCAAAATGGAGTTTGACCATTTACTTTATCCATTGTTGATTCTAACACACTTGATGACAATACTGCAATGTGCTGTGTAGTTTATCAAATATAATATTAATATTCAGAACTATCAAATCAGCAAGTGAGAACTACCTTGCATACACAAGGAAATATGGAGTCTCCACAAAATTTGCTCAAACAGTATTTATAGGGCAATATTTTTAGAACAAACATTCACAATCAATAAGGAAACACTCAAACAATCACAAAAGGTCTGATTCGCAAACAGGGTTGTGTGGAGCAAGTTAAAGCATTAATTACCCCCAAAAAAGCAGCATAATGCCAAACTGCTAACCGGAAATAAAGCGATAGCGATTTAGTGATAAAATACCTTTTTCTGAATTTTATACTTTGTCTTCAGAGTCAGTCTCTTGCTCTTCAGCTTACCTGAAAAGTGATGAAAATTAAAACACCAAAAATTATGAGGATGACAGTAAAGAAGTCTGGTAGGCCTACTGAGCAAAGGAAACTGTTTGGTGATGCATGTTATCAGTTCATCAAAATGGTACTGCTACTGCTGGATTCAGTTAGGGGGCCTAATCATATGGAAAAAGTTTGTTATGTCAATTGATGTAATCTGTAAACAACATACAGTAGGCATACCAATATGAAAATTTAAGGAATTTGGGATAGGCCTAGTCTTTTGCAAATAGCCAGATCAATACAATCTTAACTAAGTTTGGAACATTGGAAGCTCTCTTGGCATATAGGCCACTGTGATTACAGAAGGCACTGTAGTGAAACATTAAGATTTTAATCTTACTTAGGCACACTGTAGCCTAAGTCTAATGTTCTCCTGAAATAGGTCTTTGCAAGATACTTACTAGCCTCAAAACATTAATTCATACTTCATTTACAATTGACAGACACTAGTTAGGTCTAATTTAGGTATAACGTTAGGTTTTAACTTGAGCATTTTATCCTGGCCTACGATCTGCTAAATACTTTGTAAGTTTGTTAGTGCCACTGTAAATGTTATATATATTAGTAATGGCTAGGCCTAGTACCTAACAGTAACAATGCACAGCCTAAGGTCTAGGCCTAGCCAAAAAATTTCACTTACGTGGATGTCCTTTCTTCACCATTTTGCCAATCGGTTAAGCTACCTTTCGTTATATTTCAACTTAAAATACTGCTATTAAAGGAATCTTGGAGACTTGTTTACACCAATGCTTTCTATTTATCAGGTTTAGTAATCATGTGAATTAGATTATGAGGGACTGCATTCAGCGGAACTGGCCTAACGATGGCTCAACATGCCTAATGCTATTCACGATGCGCACGTTTTCCATGATTGGTATTGCGTAATACACACGTTGTACGGATGTACACAACAATACAACTCTCTGCTAACCTTCATTCAAGAACTATTCATTCAACAACAACAAAAATTGGGAAGGGTAGGGAAGGAGGGTAGGTGAGTAGGGTAGGTGAGGAGGGTAGGTGAGGAGGGTAGGTGAGGAGGGTAGGGGAGGAGGGTAGGTGAGGGGGTAGGTGAGGAGGGTAGGTGAGGAGGGTAGAGGAGGACGGTAGGTGAGTAGGGTAGGTGAGGAGGGTAGGTGAGGAGG
>JAAAKB020209796.1:0-11619 GCA_010014835.2 Apostichopus leukothele | reverse complement strand
GGGGACAAAAACTATTATCCTAACACACTGTAGCATATGCAAACTGGAGCCTATACCGCAATTTTTGCAAAATTCCGAGATTTTTTTTACCCCAGGCTCATCCCTGATAGTTACATGATCTTCAGATCTCTCCCACTCTGTTATAGCTGTAACGTACTAAGTGTCAACAACATGACGATGTTATTGAGACAACATCCCATTTAGAAAAATCACTGTTTAATAGATACTATGGAAATGGAGATAATTGACCAAAAAAACGCATTCGAAGGGCTGTTGTCAAAGAAGGACGTGACTTGGGAAGTCCTGGTCATCAATTCTTAAAACAAAAAAAATTCCGAACGCTGACGTGATTCTAATATACGACTGCATAATTCCTGATGTAGTTTTAGGATTTTATTAGGTTGCTTAGTTATGGTCTTTATGTTGTACACAAATTAATGGATAATATAGATTACACAATTTGCAGGACTGGGAATGTTGGATATGATTTGACGTGCAGAGAAATCGTCTTTGAGAGTATGCACAAAGTCGGTTTTCTACTCTGGCAAAAAGTGTGTGTAGGAGAGATGGGAGGTTCTAATATAACTCTGTCGTAGCATTTTCTTGTCCTCTGGGTCAGAAAAATTCTTAGAGTTGAATAGAATCATGCATAACTTTACATTTGATGAAAGAATCCCGGGGGAGCGGGAAGGGGGTTGTCTTTAGTATAATGACTCGCCATCTTATTTTGAGGAGTACTGATAATTATACAGTAGATTTGTTGAGAACAATGGCTAAAACGAAAACAACTGCTCTAACTAAACAATAGTGAGGGGTGTGGGGGGGGGGGGGGAGAATTGAAGGGCTTAAAGTTTGACATTGGCCATGCATGTATGGTGTTAACAACAATCGTTGTTTAGTGTGTGAAGACGACAAATGTTTCTGAAGATTGTTTCATTACCTCAAGATACAACCTGTAAATATACTTCTACTGTTTATTTATGCAAGGCCTCATTTCATTGTATTAATCATTTTTCCAAGTTTATGACTATTGTCTGATTCTGACTATTGATTCTGACTATGACTATTGTCTGATTTATGACTATTGTCTGATTCTCTATTGTCTGATTTTCTATTGTCTGATTCTCTGACTATTGTTCTATCTGATTCTCTTACTCAGGGTCCACCAGGAGGAGGCGGTGGTCCACCTGGTACACCCATCCTGCCTAGTCCTCAAGGTAAGCTGTGACGAGGATTGCTTGTTTAGTCACTTTAAAAGAGAGGTTGTATTCCACTTACATAGGTTCAGACATAGAACAGTAAGTAGCCATACATGATATCTGACAAACGGAAAGAAACTTTACAAATCTTCACATACACATTGACACTAACCCGGTGTTAGTCATAGTGTACTACTGCCCTCTGTGGACCTCTTACACATTCACAAATGTTTGTTTTATTTGTACTTTTGTAGCAGATGTATCCTTTGTGAACATATTAAAGATTATATTGTTGATTATCCTTAAATAATACAGTTTGAAGAGAATGAATCTTGATTGATGTTGACATTTCTTTAAGACCGTAACAGAATGTTTCAGTAGTAGTAGTAGTACTTAGTAAATGGTAGCCCAGTTTGAAAAAAGAGCCTTGTACTCTGCAGAGGTAGCCAGTACCAGCTATATATGGCATCTACTTTTGAGGAGTATGTGTTGTGTAAAGTCTGCTGTATCTGAGGCCAGGAAATATTACTTAGGTGACTAAGATGATTCACTGTCAGTTGCAGACTAGAAACGTTGCAGTGACCAGTATATAACAAAAGCTTCTTTGACAGTCCTACAATACTCAGTTGGTGGGCTGGGACTTAACCTCATATCTGTGAAAGGGGATCAACGAATAATAATGTTGTTGGGACAGTCAAGGTGGGATGTGTCGTGATCAGTCAGTGTAGGATTTATATCATGTGGAACTGACGTGGGGAGGGGGGGGGGGTATACCATGATGGACTAGCTTGAGATATGCACCATGATCAAGTAGTGAGGGATATATGGTATTTAGCTAGTGTGGGATAGGTCAAGATGTACTTATGTGGGAGTCATATGCCAAGATTAACTAACATGGGATGTTACCATGATCAACCAGTTTGCTATGTGTCAGAAGAGACCGTTTTTAAAGGAAGTCAGTTCCCCAGATAGGCTAGAAAGTCAAAAGCTTCAAGAGTAGAAAACTGCCACCACCTTCAGCATAATGTTTTACTGAGACTTATTGTTGGCTAATTCAGCATCCTTCATTGTTGAGAACTGTTGAGAGAGGAAAAAATTGTTTGAAAACTTCTAGCAATGTTTAGCATGCTAAAATAGGGAAGTATAGTGTTGTGATTTCAGTATTATCGGACAGGTAACTCTTGACGTCATATGAATTAGTCTGACCAATTTCACATGTTGCCCAGTTGCCAAACACTGATTAGCTTGTGCCCCAATAACCCCAAATCGAAGTACTTGTTATAGTATGAAACAAAGCAATACCAACATACAAAGAACCCATTGTATATGAGAAAGCCACTAAGAAATGAGGAATATGAATTAGTCTGTCCAATTTCACATGTCCCCCAGTTGCCAAATACCGATTACCTATTGTCCAGATAAACCCGATTCCAAGTACTTGTTATAGTATGAAACAAGGCAATACCAACATACAAAGACCCCATTGTATATGAGAAAGCCACTAAGAAATGAGGAGTTCCAGTGATTTCCAAGTCATGACAAATGTTCAAAAGCTGATAGATAACTAGGTTGCTCTTGTCATCACTGTTACTTTGGGAAAGCATCATCGGTATTGTTTCTGGATGGAGGTGAGAATCCTAATGTTACCAGGGTGGAAAGCTGTCATTGTGTTTCCTCAAATGCATCTCTAAAGTATTTCGGCCTAACACTGGAATTGATCATAGGGCTTGCATATTGTTATAACCAAGTTAGTGGCCCCCCCCCCCAAAAAAAAAACATAAACCGTAAAAAACTTGTAGTAGAAACTTTATTCAGTTGCAGATAACTTGAACTTGTGATGCAGTATGTTATGTTATGCAGTTATGTTATGCAGTAGGTTATGCAGTATGCAATCACTGTTACAGTCATGAAAACTAGTTCTCTTCCTGACACTCTCACCGTCAGTAACCTGATGGAGGTGCATGTAAAACCAGTAGCATACACATGTAATACATTTATTAGGTACAGAAACCAGTATTTCAGAGAATAAATGCTACATGACAGGGTAGTCATTTTACGAGTACATGTTATAGGTCCATGGCCTACTGTTCTATGATTTCTATCCCCATGAAAATAAGGCAAAGGATATTTCTGCATACCCGCTAAATACTTGTTCTTGGTGTTACAATCGAAGACATAAGAGATGTACAAGTGATTGTTGTTTAATCAAACCGTAGATGTTAATGGAATGGAAAGTATGAATTACACATAATTTACTGTAGATCCATTACAAAAATCGCTCTTAAACATATGTACGGACGCTTCTTCAGTTAGTGTCCTGCAGGAGTATGCTCCTCCCCTCCAGAAAAGTCATACATAGTCTAGCCTCCCCACTGAAGGCAAATGTCCCAAGTTTTCTGCTTTCGTGATTAGTACATACGTGTGTAGGGTGAGGTCGAATAAGGTCAACTCCCTCACCAATTGAACCTGTACATGCATAAATTTATACGTGAATAGGGGGCTTATTATGAAGATAAAAGTTTTCTCAGTCTTCTCTGCACATTGAGAGCAAAACCAGTTGGGTTAATGAAGGACCCACACAGGTTCCCTTACATGTCTCAGGACAAGTGAGGGGAGGGCCAGTCTTCAAGAGCTTGTACCTCTGTTTGGTCATAAGTCATATGTACTTACCACAGGCATTGAAATTTGGGGTGGCTTGTTACTGGCTAAACGCAAGTGGATTTTGCTGTTTTGCTGGTAGAAAAAGAATACTCCCAATTTTATGCCAGTAGAAATTAAGAAGACATGGTAAAACAATTATCAGTCAAAGAATCAGCATGATTTGCCTGTACCTGCATAGGTCCTTGTATTTTATTGGGAGGCTGTTCTCAAAAGCCTGTGCAGTATCAACTGAATGTGCATTGATGTTCAGGAAAATGCCAGAGAGACCTTGACTTTAGCCAGTAGATGTTCTAAGCATGTTTGGTGAATGTTTTAGCAAGTGGCAAGGATTGTGAAATTTAGGCCTGTTACCATATCGCCCTGCTTCAAAGGGGGTTTGAAAATTCATTCACTACGTGCCTCAAACTTCATTCCCTTCCACAATACGTAACACTAGGTCGTCACAAAGTACATAACTTTAACACTTGCTCTGTACTGTCGGGGTTTAGTCGCCTCACCATTTCTTGTCACACCGACAAGTCTGAAAACAGGAATCTAGTTCTGCAGTTTCTCTGCAACCTTGAAACATTTTGCAGTCTCAGTCGGAATCACGGCCAATATATTTCTACACAGGCACCCCTGGACCACCAGGGCCTGCAGAACCAAGACCACCCTCAGCAAGAAGAGGTGATGAAATAATTTTTTATTACTGACTAACAGGACTAATTCTATTTGCTGCACCATGGGAGTCTTTTTTTGCCCTATTAATGCCTCCTTCTTTACATATTATCTTCACTCTTCCCTTTTTTCCCCTATTCCAAAGCTTATTCTTTTATCTTGTCACAAGTCAGTGGAAAATTAAACACTTTCCTGACCGGTTGGGGGGGGGGGGGCTCAAGTGCAATTATCAAACCCATAAAGGAAGAATCACATAAAAATTCAATGCATCATTTGCACAGCTAATATTATGGAGGGTAGCCAAAGAAATCCGTTTTGTCAATACCATTTTGATGATCAGAGAGGGGGCCGAATAAAAAAATTGTCAGAAAAGTGTTATAAAATGTATCCCCTGAAAACCTCACCATATTGGTGAAAAATTGTTCATATTACCCTGTGCCTTATTCATTGCTTTAACAAGAAGCTGCAGTGTTTTCAAATTAACCGTAGCGCCATCAAGTTATCCCCGATAGTGTTAGGATTCCATCTGAATGGATGGAAGGGAAAGTCTTTCTCACAAGACCTATTTGAGATTTAGTTGATCTTAAGAGATTGTACATAAAAAATACAAAACGAAAGCCACACTGCTACTGACCATCTAAACTGCTATGCTTACTATATGTACATATATTTATATATACTCCTACCTCTGCAACTCCTTAACATAGCTTATAATTCTTATTGCAGATTTGTTTCCTTAAATTAAGGCACTGTGTCTGAAAGAAAAGCTGCAGGGGCTGCAAACTACCCTGCAGCGAGGCTGGATGGATTTCAAACAATAGAGACTTATCTGGGCAGGCCAGCAGTGTCTGTTGTGTGAAACTGCACAGCACACAAAGAGGTTTCATCCTACATAGCTTACTGTAGGAGGCTGCAGCCCCCCTCCCCCCCCCCCATCCCACTTGCATTCTCCCTTTGACACAGTGCCTATAAATGCAAGTCAAAGTGGTTATTGTTCAATTGTTAGATTCATGATCAGGAATGGCCAAGATTCATGATCAGGTTCATGATTAGATTCATGATCAGGAATGGAACAAGAACGACACACAGAACAATAGAAGCTTTGTAATGTTATTATAATCTATAGTGAAGGCAAAATGAAGGAGTAAAGTATTTTATATGAGAACAGAGGGCAAAAGGACCCGCGGGAGGGGGGAGTGGAAAGTGTTGGACGTTAACATGTATTTTCATGATTAGAAAGTGTAATCTCGCAACTCAGTATACAACCTGTCTAAAAGAAATGTCAAAGCACCCTTCCTATTTCAATGCTTTATGCAGCCATTGTAGGTCTTTCAAAACAATCACTAAACTTGTTTTCATTTGCATGCCTCCACAACGATTCCTAAGCACTACAGAAGGGCATCATATAAGTGTGCCCACCTCCAGCACCACCAGTTATTCTTTATAGCATATTATAACAATGCACCTTTGAAACCAGGAACATATTGCATGTGCATCTGGCCACTCGGTGCAACAGATCCCTTTAACACCTATAATTCTGCATGCACTGCTGACATAGTTGTGGTGAGTAATCAGAAAAGTTGATGGTTCACTACCATAGTTTATTACTTGCCTTAAGACCTACTCTGTCATGTAAATCAACTTTAAAGGCAGTGTCTAGGTGTAATTTACCACTCGCCTAAACAATCAACTTTAAAGGTAGTGTCTCCGTGAAATTGACCACTCGCCTAACCATGCTATGCCCTCTACAAAGCTTTGTTATGCTCTCTCACTACACTTGACAGCCTGTCTCTAACACATCCAATTTTTTGCTCGCATCTGATCTCTTCAAGCATCCTTCGTTTGGTTTGCATCTCATAAGCCTCGGTTTCAATGGTTTCAGTAGTTCTAATGGTTTCAATTTTAAACAGTTGGTGATGGTATTTTTTGTCTGTTCAATGTCAATTCTAGTCAAAGTTAATAATTATTCATAAAGTGATTTCCATCTTGATTTCCAAACACCCAACGTTGGATCGGGAAAAGTCGGTTCCGGTGAAATTACAGGCAGGTTCTTAACTTTCATTGGGGACCGACCTGCTCTAGATGTGTATCTCAAGCTGTAACTTAATGTCATAACCACTCTTTTTGACTCTCCAATTAGTAAAATCTCTGTTTTTGCTTCCCTCTTTTTTCCCTCCCCTCTTTTTTCCCTCCCCTCTTTTTTCCCTCCCTCCCCCACCCTTCCCTCCTTCAAATGTCAACGATAGGTGTTGACATACCATCTAAAAAGTAGCAGTTTAATAGTCACTGAGGGATCCATGATTCTTCAACTGTAACCTGTTTGGTATTTCCTAACCTCTGGAGTTGTTTTCCAAAAGAACTTCCTCTGCCATTGGGATGAAAATCTGATCTGTTTTTCTTTCATGATTTGTGTATAATGTATGAAACTTAAGCAATTGATATTGGACAGTCAGTTCCAAGTTCAGGGGAACCCATCAAAAATCAGAACTGAAACAATCAGTTGAGAATATAATCAGGCCAGTATTAACTTTCTGTTCCCACTTATGGAAAAAAAAAGGTGTTTTAGTAATGAAACCTTCTTGCTGCGGACGTATGCTAAATACCTGGTGGAATTTCTGGTGAATATTCTACGTTTCGGACGGGGCAGAGAGGGACCAATCTGGGAAGTTGATATTAATATCTAGATCAAAGTCACATGACTGAATGAAGTAGTAGGAGTGAGAGACAGGAGGGGAAGAGCTGTTACATAATAATAATAATAATAATGATAACAATTATCATAAAAATGTGAATTTGTATAGCGCTTTTATCCAGTTGGAATTGCTCAGAAGCGCTGTAGGGAGCAAAGTACACACTTAAAAAACACATAACATTTATACAATGTAACTTCATAAAAGTGTGACTTTTAGGCAGATTGGTATAGTATTGTATATGTCATTATCCAAGAAAGAGGGGGAAACAAATTGAGTGCTATAAGTGTGTCGGTCTTCTTTTAGTGTTTCTGTTTATCGAGATAAATCAGCTTTAAAATATGCTATGTCTCTGGAAGGCTCCTTAACGGGCTATATTGATGATGATGTTCTCCTATTGAGTTCTAGTCTGCATCTGAGGAACTGACCATGTGGTCAGTTTATTAGTCTAAGTAGTTCAGCCACTTTAATTGAAGAACCTCAAATTTAAAAAGAGGAATCAAAATAGAACCCACAGACTGATAGCAATGTTCCTGAAATGTCTACAATATATCAATATTCAACTTCTTTTTTTTTTTTTTTGGGGGGGGGGCCTTAAGTCTGGTATTTTCATGGTCGGAAATTAATCCACACAGCAAAGGTTGTTCAGGTTTCTGGCCCTCAAGAGGTGGATAGAGAGAAAGAAATAACTTAGGAGATCAGCAATGAGTAGCAAGAAGGAACAAATCCTTGTTCTGTTTCTAAACATGTTCTCTTGTTTTACTGGTAATTAGACCCCCATTGATTTTACAAATTGCCCTTGCACAAACTAAGTCAAGTTATCACCATCTGACAGAAAACTAAACAAACCGACAACTTTTCAGAGGCCTACGTTAAAACAAATTGCTTTATGAAATAGTGAAGCAAGTTTGACCAAGAATAGTTGTAAAAATCACACGTCCTCGACGAGTCGTCAAAATATAATACTGATTGTTTATGGCTTTCCCCCTTTTTAAATTTTTTTTACGGGAGTCGTTTGTTGTCCTGGAAGGTATTTCCTCATTAGCTGACTCCTTTGCATTTGTATTTTTAAGATTACCTGATTTTAATATTTATTGCAACTTGCTATTGTCACTTTGCTAGAGGCAGATCACTTAGACAGGGTTAAAATCTTCTTTTCCCAATATTCCTGAGAGATCAATGGGACTTTTGACAGATGCACTGATTAGCATGCTGTATGCTCACCTCAAGAATATATATTACTTATGAATATTTATTTATTTATTTATTTATTTATGAATATTATACCTAAACCAGACTTGACAACTAATGTGATATGCTTTACTAACACACTGATTTATACTCACTTTATATAGTGTAGGCTGATTATACATCATGCGTTGTTTCATTTACCCTATCAGTTACTTTCATAGCATCTCTGGAGAAAATGCTCTGGCAATCGAGTATCAACATTTTTTTTTGCATTCTGATAACTGCACTCACAAGGATACAAAGCAAATAGAAACAGATATCTTCCCCAGTAATTTGTTCGTCCTCTGAGCGGTGGCTGCCAGCGAAGTATGTTTGATCTAAAGCTTCAGAAACTGAATTGGAGTTGGTTGTACCGTTCGCATCTTTCTTTGTGTTATTGGACAAAGCATAATGATGTTGATTAAAAAGATTCATTTTGTTAAGGAGATACTAACTCGGTCCATAACACAGTTGGTTGCTTTTACAGCATGGTTTCTTCTCTTATCAAATCCTCTTGAACAACAGGAGTTGACTTTTGTTAGTCTGTTCCATGTCACTAAAGATGTTTTGAGATCTTTGAAGCCTGTTACTCGTCAAGACCGACGTAAACTAACAGAGGGGTCTAATCTAGGGGTACCATACTTTAATAGCGGGGCTAACTTGCGAGTGAAGTTTGCATACAAAACTGGTCTGAAATTTAATCACCGCCAGGGCTAATGTCAACTAATTGCAACCTTTTGTAGACAACAAGAGAGAGGAACCTCTTACAGAACATACCCTGTAATTTGAGCGAATCTGTTGAGGAGTTGGGTTTGGTTTTAAAAAGGAAAATGAAGCTAGGTAAATTACCTCTTATCTCAAATTCAGTTTGTGATTTTGTCATGCAGAAGGATGATATATTTCGTTACCGTGGCTCACGGTCATTGATTTCAGCACTCCTTTGGTTTCGACCAACCACTTTCAGGATACAAAACTCTGAACTCCTGTACAATTGTTTAATAGTAGTTAAAGAGTCAAACAGTGACTCGGGTGTAGGATTTCTTAAACATTCACAGAGGTACATAAAGTCTATAAGTACTTCCAAATGTGGTTGAACGTGTGAAGGCTACATTGTTTATTGGGTACTGCTGTATGAGAACCAGGTTTCCCTATGGTCCTTATCGGGGTATAGGATTTCTTATTCATCACAGAGGTACATAAAGTCTATAAGTACTTCAAAATGTGGTTGAATGTGTGAAGGCTACATTGTTTATTGGGTACTGCTGTATGAGAACCAGGTTTCCCTGTGGGCCTAATCGGGGTATTGGATTTCTTAAACATCACAGAGGTTCATAAAGTCTACACGTACTTCAAAATGTGGTTGATCGTGAGGGGGCTACATTGTTTATTGGGTACTGCTGTATGAGAACCAGGTTTTCCTATGTTCCTACATAGTACATGAGATGTTGTCGTTTCAGTGGAGATTGTTATGTTTCCTTTCACTTATTGCTTAGATACAACATAACCTTAGTTATTACTTACAACATACTAAATTGCGTGAAGACATAGCCACCTGATACCACGGATTAAGTCTTCCTTCGCAACCTATATGCAAATTACTTTTTTGGAACACATGTCTGTGGCTTGCAGTGTTCCATTGACTGTACATTATTTGCCTTACCCCTCTAAAGCATGTTTTCAGTCTTTAATTTCCACGTAGTCATTCTTACTGTGTAGAATTGATTGTAGGTTTGCACAGAGCTTAAAAGAATACCAGTGGATGCATCCCGAGGACATGCAAAGGCATTTCTGATAGCTGTGTCCTCGATGATCATGTCCCCGCTAGAGTCTTCATGTCTACGTAGAGAACAATCAATGCCAGGTTTTTGTTGGAAGGTCTCATGAGAAAACACCCACTGGAAGCGCGCCTCTCCTCGCTTCTCCTGGAGAAGAAACGATTTTGAAAGCTTCATTGTTTCTCAAAGTATTGTCTTTCAATTCTTAAGGCTAGTGCCAGTTACTTGCACGGTCTTTATCAGTACTACAAACTCCTACACATCGTTTGCATTGAATATTGTACTCGTCGGTCTATACTCGAGTGATTATGGATGGAAGTTAAAAACGGTTGTGTAGTTCACAGCAAATGGCTGGCTTCTTATTAAATGGGAAGAGTCAAAGGAATTTTTTTCAAAAAGTAGTTTTGCTTCCCTTGGCTTTATTGAGTTCACAGTATCTGACATATATATTGATGAGATTGCATTTCACTAAAACTAGGTTTTTTAAAATATTACTTGCTGCTGCATAATGATACACAATTTGTACAGAAGCCTCAGGATCACATAACAGCTATTCTCCAGTCTACCTCTGGCCTGTGTGGTACTCGGAACATTCTCCCCTTTGGTTCTTTCATTCTTTCATTGATTATTCAATTATCTATCAGTTGTGCATGTTTGTTCATCTCTCTGCAGATTCCACAAATTCTGGTGATAGTATGTATTCCATGATGAAGTCTGTTCCAGGTGGAGGCAGTTTGCCCCCAGGGGTAAGTATCTCGTCCTCCCCCTCCTCCCCCATCTCTTATTTGCACCTTTCACCCATCTACACCCAAATTGATTATTGACCTCTTTCCTTGGCACCTCAAAGTGTGCTGTGATTATTCCTGTCTTTTTCCCCCCAAGTAAACGTGTTTGTGGCTTTGATTGACAGTTACTCATAGATTATGGCGAGAATTTTGGCCGATTTCAAGGGTTTCTCATCCCCTTACCCCCTGTCCCTTCTCCCTCCCCCTCCCTCCCCCCTTCGGACAAAAAGAAGAAAGATAAATAACAGTAATAACAACATGTACATCCATTTATTTCCTGCATGAATCTTGAAGGTGATATTTTCTTCCAGTCACTAAACTTACAGCTTTACAAACAAACGTTAACCGTTTTTAAAAGGAAACCAACCAATTATACTGCTGACATTGCTTATTTATTATCGTCATCATCATCATCATCATCATTGTCATCAGAGTAAAGATAAAGATAAAGTAAAGTTTGTTAACAAGGTCAGCAGATGATTCTATGCTGGATACATTATAATGTGGTCTTTATGTTAGTCACAAATGGTAGCACAAATTGACCTGAAGTTGGTTCTGGAGTTAATTGTTCTTCAGCCTTCCCCCCCCCCCCCCCCCCCCCCCCCTTGGGAGTATTATTAAC
>JAAAKB020209685.1:0-11620 GCA_010014835.2 Apostichopus leukothele | reverse complement strand
GAAAACCTAAAACGTACAGTATCAAACAATTGTAAGAATATGAAAACATAAGACATTTTAAAACAGGATATGAGATACAAACATTAATATATGAAAACCTAGAACGTACAGTATCAAACAATTGTAAGAATATGAAAACAAAAGACATTTTAAAACAGGATATGAGATACAAACAATAAAATATGAAAAATTGATGGAGTGGGTGGAGTGGGTGGCGTGGGTGGCTATCATCGCTCATGATTCTATCAAATTTGGCAGAAGCTTTTTTTGTGTCAAAGAAAAAATGCATGCTAGCAGTGGTCAGCTATTACCTGTAGACAAGGACGAAAGTAGCAAACTATTTTTTATTTGTACATAGATGCAGAACAGCCATGCTATTTCTATAATTGTAAAGACATTGCTCAATATTGTGTGAAGCTAAAGTTTAATATTCATGTGATGACCTGTTTGTTTCTATAGTGTAGTGATTTAGTGATATTCAATATTTGATTCTCAATGATGGCACTTCTTTAGACATTGATGAGTGCTCCCTGGGACTCCATTCCTGCGACCAAGAGGATCAAGAATGCTTCAACACTCTGGGCAGCTACAAGTGCAGGTCAATCGCGTGTCCACAGTACTTTGAGAGAAGACTATCGTAAGTCTGAACATTTCATAGATACTTTGTTTTTGTAGGCCCTTGATCAGAAGACCATTTTAAATAATAGGGCAGAGATGATGACAGTTGCACATACCTTGATCGAATAATAGCTTCAAAAAACTTCTGGATTTGTCTTCAAAGTTTAGGATGCTGAAAGTCAATAGAATTTTCTGAAAGGAATGTAGTAGAGGCCAAAAGTTCTTGAATAAAGAGGCCGTTAACATAACTAACAACTTATGTGTAGATATTATGGAGGGTCATACTAGACTTTGAAGGTCGAAGTGAGCGAAGACTCACAGAGAGTCACATCGAAGGATTTCTACAACTGTATCATTGATGATCACTTTTCTATGTTTATTTTTGGCATATTTAATATTTGTTGGTTGAGGGAGGATTGGGGGGGGGGGGGGGAGGAAGAAGGAACATTTGAAGTCAGAGATGCATAATAAAATAGTTATGGAATTCCAAATGAATAATTGGATTACAAAGTGCAAGGTAACAGATCAATTAAGTTGTAGTCCAAACTAATACTTACCAGCATGCATTATTCCCATATATGTAATAAGCTAAATCTGTTAGTTGTTTGTCAATCTTTGTGAATTGATCACTAATAGTCAAAGCAAAATGGGAGGTAACCTCAGATCAAATCAAGTACACTATGTTGAACTAGAAGCATGTTAATTCATAGCAAGTTGTAACATTAATTCTACCTAAACTAGGCAAAACAGATAATACCTCATATGAAAACTTAAAGATCAAGATATGCAGACTTTAGTTCCATGTGTGTTCATAGTCATCTGTCTTGTAAATTTATTCAGCTTTTGTAAAATCCAGCAAAAAGTAGTTCTTTGATGGTAACTAAACTTAAGTTGTAGGTACTTGCCAAGCCATTAACATATTAATTTGATTTATAATCTCTTATGTTTGTTTGCTTAATTTCCGTAGTGATGTGCAACAATTTTGCTCTTGTTTTTGTGTGTTATCAGAGTTAAAAAATAGTTTGTTTGCAGTGGACAAATTACAATTAGTTTGCAATGTTTACTGCAACCTGAGAATTGTTATACTTTAAAGTTCATCTCACACAAAAAGCTAAAGGAAGTTCCTATCTGTATACCCCCAATATCCAAAGAATATTCCTGTCATCCCAAGTCCACTTAAAATATCGTACCCCTGCATTGCAAGTCCTACCCTTTTCAGTGCTAATTGTGAAGGAGTTTGCCTCGTCCATTGGAGGACCTGTTCTTAAAATGAATTTGTTCAAATGGTAAATTTGGTGGTTGATAAACGTAAGGCCTATATGAGACCACCTGAATGTGCCATTGCAGTGTCTGTGGTTTAATGCACCACATTGTTGTACATTAAATCCAGACATCACCTACTGTGACAAGTTTCAAGAAAATTTTGCATAACCTGCACAAAGGGGTTTCGGTTCATTTGAAACTTTGTTAAGTTTTGAAGAAATATAATAGATAAACATATAAGGCAGGAGATCAGGGACCAAAATTGATTGTGCAATATTGTCCCAAACACTTCCATCTCCCCCCCCCCCCCCTTCTGTGTTTCCCTGACATCTTCCTTTTAATCTCTGAGCCTCTATTTTGTTCAACCCCTTCCTGCCACCCATTTCCCAAAATGGACATCATTTCACCTCACATCCCTTCCAAACCTTCCCAGGTACAACTCATTTTATTTTTTTTCAATGTGGTTTAAAATGTTACCATATTACAGCCCACTGTACTTGGACTGTCCCCCTTTGAAGCATGTGGTAAGCACACATTTGCACTGTTGGCAAGTTGCCTTTGAAAGAAAACCTTACAGATAGCATGCAAATGGGGAGTGAACATTACAAAACCAACACAGACTAGACTTTGGTATAACTGTTTGCCAAACGAGTGGTATTGATAGCTTTCATGAGAATATAATCCTTTGGGCTTTCTGCATCATAGTTTCTACAAATTCATTTTAATTCCTGGTGTTTACACATTTATCACTATCATTTTGTGCATTGCGACAAAATTATCACAAAAAGTACCACTGTCATGAGATGGGCATAGACACTGTGATAGGTTTATCCAAGGAATGTTTGGATTAGAAACCCTTCACTCACATTTGAAAGATGATATTGTTAACATTGGCAAGTTCAGTTGAAAGATGATTTTGTTAACATTGGCAAGTTCAGTTGAAAGATGATATTGTTAACATTGTCAAGTTTGTGTAGGATGCAAGTCACTTGTGCGATTTTCTGTCAGAAAACCTCAAAGAAAGGAAACTTCAGTCATCTGAAGCACAATTTAATCTTCTTGAACAATTGTCCATCTGTGAATATTAAACCCTACCTTCACCACAAGTCCTACGTACCCCCTTTACTGATAGATTTACCCTATCACTACCCCTGCAGCTTTATCTCTGTGATACCAATCGTTCCCTTGAATGTTTCTATTCCTTGTCAGCCACCCCTAGTGGATTACAAGACCTATCCCTAACTGTTATGTTTTGTCAATATGAATCTGTCATGAATGTTATACAAGACAGAGGGCATCTGTTACTCTCAGATGAATTGGCTTTCCCAATATTTGTGACTGTGTTCTTGTACTGCTAAGCATGTTTTTATTTGCCCCACGCCCTACATCCTACTGCGGGAGGTTCCCCTCGTTGACTCACATATTTGTCAAGAATCTGTCGTGTTTGTTTGTTGACCTCTAACGGAAACGTTGACGTACTTTGTGTTGAGAAGACCTTTGTCCATCGATGTTATACCTTGCATCTTGTTGCTTGTAACCTTTCCTGACTTAACTCAGTGGTGGCATGGTAAGTAATCCTTTTTATATTTTACAACATAATATTATGCACCACAAGTTCTCTCATTAATAAAGAAAATGTATGACATTGGTGCACTCTCCAATCCTTTCCATGGGCAGCAATAGTCTTGATAAGTTTTTACTTAGTTTATAGTTGTAACATTCGTCAAAGTTAAACCTCAGAATCAAGAAAATGAAATGAGTGTTTAAGAACAATTGAAGATGATTGAGAAACATTTTTGTTGGAAAAGTGGTTGAATACACTACACAACATCTAAGGTTGTTTGTGAAAAGTGGAACAGCAAGTTTTTCCATTTAATACAGGAAGAATGCTAACCCTGTCCTTGCATCATCGTTTCATTTGTGTTGTGACATTATTGAAAACTGTTCTGATGGGGTTTTTTTCACTCCTTGTTCATTTCACAGAAGAAAGTGTTTCAAAGAACAATGTGCAGAACGTGACCAAACATGTAGGTCACTTCCAGGCACAATCTCTTACCGTTTCATCAGCATAGACACCGGTTTCCCCGTACCCGTAGAGGTCTTCAAGGAATCCATTACTCCAGATCCTCGCTACCAATACCAATTCAAACTAACCAAAGGAAAGGCCAAGTTCTTCAGTCTAGTCACCGAAGAGAACATGGGAACGATCAAGATCACGCGATCTATCGAAGGACCCCGATCCTTCGAGCTCAGATTGGAGTTACGAGTCATCAGAGATGGTGACGTGTTTGCTAAATATGTGACAATAATATATCTGCATATAGATGAGGATGTGTTTGGATAATTATCCGTGATGCTAACGAACAGTTCTATCTTAATGTTCTATAATAAAATGGGGGAGGTTTTGATGAATATGTCACAATAATTATATTCGCATATAGATTGATTATCTGTGTGCGTAACTGCTGTTGGTGCATATGGATGTAAAACATGGCAATTTTATATAATAACACAGGCTTCAAAAAGTAAAATACACAGATTCAACCGCCAGTTGAATATAGCTTGTCCTGTTTTCTTAGTCATCAAAAGTGATAGATAATTTTGGAAGCTGAGACTTGTAAAAATGTTAAAATATGTGATTCATACAGTTAAAACACCTACTCCCTACTGTAAATTGTATGCCAGTCACAGTTGTAATGAATATTATTTGAAATATCTGATTAATGTCTTGGGCTGTTGTTGGATGTTGATGCCTTAAAATATCAATCAAGATAAACTAGAACTTGATTGATGAGTCGATTGTCTCATATTTAATACAGTAAATGTCTCAACGGTTTAACCTTCGCACATCAAATCCCACTGATTTACAAAAGGAAAACAGGAATGCTATATTTGTAATGGATTCAACCGAGATAACTTTGATCACACAGTCAGTGAAGGTTATTCATTAGCATTGTAGACACTTACTGACAGTAATTAACTTAATAGTAGTGTAAATACTAAAGAAGATACTTTGACTGGGGTTCAGCAGCATTCAGGAGAGTAAATCTTTCACAGTGATGTAGACTTGTAAGCAGCCCTCTGTTGTGTAATTGGACCTGCTCTTTAAAGAGAGTCCAGCCCACCATGTCCCTGCTTCCACTCACGTAGCGGTTAATGCTCTTCACCAGTTAATTCATTTTTAGATTTACTTAGATGGGGATAAAACCACATTTGAATAAAAGTAATATCTTTTCTTATCATCCTCCCAAACTGGTTGCAGTTCTGCAGCGTACCATACCATAATGAATCTTGCAAACCCATGATTATCTATTAAGTTAAATGCTTCTCGAGAAGATAATGAAAGGCAGCACCTTTGAATCATTTAAACAGGGTAAAATTTCCTGTTTGTTTCTTATTTTCTTTTGTATAGAGATAAAAGATTGTTAACAGATGAGAAAAATATAATAATAATATTATTATGTTTGCATGTAACTGTTTTTTTTATTGTTAAGTTGTATATATATTTAGAATGAGAAACCTATTATCATTTTGAGGATTTATCAGACCTGTGTGGCTAGTCGTTTTAAATACCCATAGCAGCAGATAACAGGTGACTTTAACTAGGTGCTGACTGGAGGACTAATATTTACTGATTATGTCTAAAACAGTTGTCTGAACTTAAAGATGCCAGTCGACTATGCCATTTGCCAACGTGGAATAAATTGGCAATTTCTGCCAGTAGTCACTAAGAACTACTGGGTTAATTCAACCATCAGTCGAGTCATGGGCATGGTTTCCCCCTACCTAACTTAAGCCCTGTATTACTGCCTATTATCAGCAGCAAATACCATTGGGCTGCTATCAAAAGCCTGTACAGTAACTGCACTGTGTTGTCATTCAGGAAAATACAATTGAGAACTTGATTTTAATCAGTAGATTATTATAGTACTGGCATTTCTTAGCAAGTGACTAAAATTGTTAAATTCTAGGCCTGTGATTGGAACCCTTGTAAATTTTCATTAATACAGTAGATGTTAATGTAGGCATCCAAATAAAGCATACTTTAGATACATCTGAATACCTGGAAGTTACAGTATTCGAGCTGTTTATGGTTCACAGATTGAGAGAACTTTATAGATTTAAGTTTATCATGAATTGTCATCCATCAGATCCAGTGTTTTGTTTCGTTCATGGCTAAATGCAGTAGATATGAGATAATGGTAAAGCATGGATAACCATGATTTGTTAGTTTGGGCTGCTGTGCTCAAGCTTCCCTGCCCTACCCTACCCCCTCATATTCATCCCACTTATTGCTGGAATAGTTTTTAATTACTTGTACTAGTCCATTCCTTCCTGGTTCAAAATTTCAGATTTGTTTCTTTTTTCCACTTTTTCAAATTAGAAGTTGTGTTAAACTATAAATACATGATGTGTATATGCAGGTGAGTATGCAGCATTTGATGTATAATGTACACTAATGTATAAGAGTCAAAGCTATGTGCAGACCAGTGAGGAAAATGTGCAATTGGCTTAGCTTCACTTTTGCACTTTGTCTCAGTTGAACTTGTTTCGATAACTTTAATAAATCATGTTAAATGTTAATCATGATAAGCAAATTTTTCAAGAAGACCAAATACTGGATAGTTGCCTATAATAAAATTTGTCTTTAACCATCAATTTGGTCTAGTTTTCTTTCTTTATAAAATCCCCAATTTCAGTCCTGTATTGACATAACCACTGCCCTGTGCTTTGATGCCCTGATCTTACATTAAGTATTCTCATATGAAATGTTGAGCTTGATGAATCCCTCGCTTTGGTGAAACACTCACAAGTATCATGTTGTCTCACAGTTAGTTCTCTGTTGCTATAACTTGCTCTTGGTAAACATAGTTTGGTCAAATCAGTTTGTGACGGAGCTCAATATATGTACAATATATGTACAATATATCTATAATATATCTATAATAAAATAATCTTGAACAATGCAAACACTTGTCAGTCAGAAGAGAGTTTATACTCTTGTGTTGGGGGACTTGAATAAACACACACTTGACCCTTGTCAGTTGTCACACTCTGAGCATCAATGGGTCTAAAGTCTCAATGGTCTCTATATACCTTATTCTGTATGATATATTAGATGATGTTAGGGAAGTGGTTCGGCAATAAATTGTGAAAACATTTCACAGTGAATAAACAAAGCAATTATGAAAAACTTTTAAGTTTAGTTTTCCTTGCAGAACTGATTTGTTAGCTCAATTAGGTCAAATAAAGTGTCTGGTCCATGTCTTCATAGCATATCTATGTGACTGTGTTCCACATAGGAAGAAATAATGATCATTTCTAATATAACCTTTGAACCCTGCACAACTGAGGCTCTATGTTGCTCTTTTGATTACAGAGCACTAACCACAGCTGTGCTACAGTAACTGTTGAGAAATACTTGACCTCTTAGAAAGTTTCAGGAAATGACCAGATGTGGGAACCAGCTTACTGTGCCTGAATTCATTTAGGGAGTGGTATTGTTTGCAATACATGGTTTTACAAATTCCCCAAATTAACACTCTTTCTACAAGCCCTCCCTACCCCCATCATGTACCCACCAGTTGATCAATCCTGGTGTTGTTGATTCCTTTCTGGAGACAGAATGGACTTATGCGATGTTGATGGCATTTGTGTGGATATATGTGTTAATTGTGACACATTTTACTTAACGAGTACATGGTGGTTCAACTCAATACTTGGTACGAAGAAACATCTTAATGAGCGAAGGACCTTAACTACACCTGCTGTAGTTAAATGTCATTTGAGGTCACCAGAGGTCAATGTCTCAAAACCTTCTTACTTCAAAAGCAAAGTTTGAATGAACGTCAAAGTCAGTATGTGACTCCAGCTTGGAGAGTACAAAATCCCTATCACTTTTCATAAAGTTCAAAAGGGTATTGGAGGTCACCCATTGGTCAAATTCCAAAACCTTGTAATAGAAATAACTTCAAGAGTAAAGCTTGCATGAACTTAATACCTTACATTACACTTAATGTCCATATGGTATATTTGAAACTATGTGTAGGTCACCAAATAGCAGCCAGTATTTCACCCTGTAGGACTTAACTGCAAGTGTACCCAGTCAGGCTAATGCTAACATCTCAAGACAGTTAGAAATCGGAATAAAGTAATAGTGTAACCATTTAGGAAGGTGAAATAAGCAGAAGACTAAATTACCAATTAGCTCCAGAAAAATAATAAAAAAGTGTTTGACCACTACTTGAGTCCAACATACTAGCTGCATCAACTAAAATAAGGTGGCCAATTTAATATTTTCTAGTAACCAATGCTCATTACTACCAGAAATTCTCTCTTAAAGATGTTTGCATGAATATTTACCCTAGCTGGTACTTTTAATATTTGGTAGTTATACAACAATCATTCATGTTTTGGTTTTGATGATAATCGTAACCTTTGTAGTCATGCAGGTGGATGTGTGTGTGTGACGCCTTGCTTTTAATCACTATATCTCAAGAAGGGAAGCTTGGACAATCTCATATTAAGTGTGTAGGAGTACCACATTGAGTAGAAGCCTATTGTTTTTGTGGAGGTCAAAGGTCATTTGGTGTTACCAGGGGTCAAATTGTGAATCCTTGTAAACACAATATCTTAGGAAGGGAAGCTTGTACCAATCTCTTTTGTAGTTTGTAATTGTGACACGTTAAGTACAAGATGCATATTGTTTTTTGTTGAGGTCAATTGACCTCATTTGGAGTCACCCGGGGTCAAATTGTGGAAACCTCGTTTATTAATCTATCGTATCTTCCACCGACCAGCCTATTACATAACAATTGCGTTACGCCTCAGAATTGTAAAGGCTGTTGGCATTTGGAAATTAGCTGAAGGGCACCTGTAGATATGAATCAAGAAGTCTGGACCAAATCTCCATTGACTTAAGTGCGTCGCTACCTTATGTCGCTGAATACATGCCTGTGCACAAAGGTGTGTAATGAAGCGTTGTACTGTTTGTACATGCTTGATGTATTGGAATGGACGATATCATTGTGAATAATCGGTTTCATATCTTTCCTTTGTTGAAAATACTTCAAAATGTTTGTTTTGAGATTTCCAGGCAAAATGTTTCAAGTCCTGCATCAAACGTAATAAATCCTCTTCTGTGAAGTGTGTCAGTCCAGACTTAGTGTTTATCTTTGTATCGGTAAAAAAAAAAGACTTTCTGAGAATTTGAAGTAAGTTTGAAGTATCTTTGTATGACTTTCATACAAAAACAAACAAAACTATTACTTTAAGTCTAAATTTGATGACAAGAGAAATTCTGCTTTTGCATGCAACCTGTATGTAATGGTGGGGCTGTGTATTTTTAATGTTTTCACGATGACTGGTAAGGTTTTGATTTCTGCTCTTTTCAGAGGAGATAAAATTGAATGTGTGAAGGACTTTGACCTGTGCCCAACGGAGGACCCAGCTTGCAGTGAGGATGTCCTTCAACAATATGCATATGCTGCCATCTCTCTGCCAAGTATGCCTTATATCTCATCACCGATTCGACTGCTAACGATAGACATCAATAAACCATCAAATAGCCAAGTCACTTTTCGACTTATTGCTGGTAATCAGAGAGGTTACTTCACTGTACAGAGGCGCCCAGTCCATTCTGCCAGAGTAAGAGGTAAGTCACGTTTAGACTTATTGCTGGTAAATGAGAGAGGTTACTTCACTCAGTGTATATGGGTGCCCAGCCCATTCTGCCAAATAAAGAGGTAAGTCACTTTTAGACTTCAGCTGGTAAATGAGAGAGGTTACTTCACTCAGTGTATATGGGTGCCCAGCCCATTCTGCCAAAGTAAGAGGTAAGTCACTTTTAGACTTCAGCTGGTAATGAGAGATATTACTTCACTCAGTGTATAGAGGTGCCCAGCCCATTCTGACAATGTAAGAGG
Source organism: Apostichopus leukothele (assembly GCA_010014835.2). Classification (NCBI taxonomy): domain Eukaryota; kingdom Metazoa; phylum Echinodermata; class Holothuroidea; order Aspidochirotida; family Stichopodidae; genus Apostichopus; species Apostichopus leukothele. The sequence goes on along the minus strand of JAAAKB020209685.1, from coordinate 1,814 downwards.
TAAGTCACTTTTAGACTTCAGCTGGTAATGAGAGATATTACTTCACTCAGTGTATAGAGGCGCCCAGTCCATTCTGGCAAATAAAGAGGTAAGTTACTTTTAGACTTAAGCTGGGTAATGTTACAGATTAATTCACTGTATAGAGGTGCCCAGCCCATTCTGCCAAAGTAAGAGGTAAGTCACTTTTAGACTGAAGCTAGTAATGGTGGTGGTTGCTTCATTGTACAGATGCACCCAATCCATAGTGTAAGAGGTTAGTTGATTGCAATTGGTAATGAGATGGGCTACTTCACTCTATTACACATGTATCAATTGGATTGTTTGAGATATCGTATAACTCACTGTTTGGTTTTGGTAGTTAATGGGGCTGTTCCAATGATTTGAAGCTTGAACGTTGCAACCCATAATCAGTAGGACTCTTCTTTTTTCATTGCCAGATGTATGAGAATTTGTTCTGTTTTCCTTTGCAGCCAATGTTTCTCTCATCCAAGCTATTAATGGGCCATATTCCACAGATCTATACCTGGAGATCAGTACCATAAAGAGCAAGCAAGTGACTTCCAAATCAATCATTATCATAAACATTGATATTGGTGCTTACGTTTGGTAGAAGCTCCTTATTCTTGTACCACCAAATGATGCTACAATTATATCTGGTGTTTCAGTTCACCGTGAGAGTAATCAGAACTCAAGGTATTTTACCAAGGAGTGATGAAAGTATCAGAGTAGTTATGCTCTGCATATTCAAGGATTCGGTCCATCCAAGTCACAAAATAATAAAGCTTTTGTAAAATATTATTTTATATGTTGCTTCCTTGTATTTGACAATGTTGCAAGTTTAACGTGTACATTTTATAATCATGACAAAGTTAAGGGATTTGACTTCAGATCTATCAAGATGAATGTCAGGTGAACCAATAACAATACACGAGTCAAATCTAACCTGTGTGTTTGTTTTATCATTAGCAATTATTTTTAATTGGTTGGTGGGGAGGATAGGGGTGTACAAATAGTTTTAATTGGTTGGTGGGGAGGGTAGGGGTCTGCAATTATTTTTTATTGAGGGTAGGGGTGTGCAAATAGTTTTAATTGGTTGGTGGGGAGGGTAGGGGTGTACAAATAGTTTTAATTGGTTGGTGGGGAGGGTAGGGGTGTACAAATAGTTTTACAGAGAGTTTTCTGGAGATGTTGCATTTAGAATGTTAACACTGAACTAAAAATAAAGTGTACATTATCACAAAACTCATTGTTTACATGTTGTTGTGGTATAAGTATTAACTTAATGTCAATCATATACTTGAAGTGGTGAAAAAAAAATGTTGTCATGAAGGTTTGGTAATATCAAGATTTATGCATCGTCAATCAGTGAATTATTGCAGAAGTTGAACATGCTTCATCATACTTCCAATATTCAAATTGATACCAAAATAAAATAGTGCTTTTAATAATGAAAATCATGTTGTGAAGAGTTTTGCCATATTTCTTGCCACTGTTGCTATAAGGAGAAGAGAGTACCAGATATGGGATAAGATGAAATTTCAAATAAACTCAGAGATCCCCTGTTTCATCATACAATGTAATCTTGCACTTAATCATCAACATATCAGATTCAGAAGTATGCATGCCCAGAGTCACTGTTGTGATTTGAAAACAGAAGGATAGTTTATTTTGGTTTGTGTGTTTGTTTGTTTGGTTAGATTGTACTATTTTTATTATTGACATCCTTATCATTTATTGGTATACAAATAATGAATGGTTATGAGTGCAATAGTGCAAATATTTCATGAGTTGAAAGATGGAATGTTCCATTCAAC
>JAAAKB020209574.1:0-11622 GCA_010014835.2 Apostichopus leukothele | reverse complement strand
ATATATATATATATATATATATATGTATATATATATACACATACATTTAATGTAACATAAATATAGTAGATTTGCCGGCTAAGTAAATACTTATTAGATTGTAAGTGTAAGCAGAGATACCTATGTTGCATTAAGGTAGTGTGAGTCATAGTGTGAGCCATAAGAATGTGGCAATCATATCCAATTATCTATTTGTAATATATGTTAACAGTCTAATTCACGTTTAAGATGGTGTGCCTAAAGGAAAACAGCGAATGAACAAAAGCATGACTACCATAACCATGACTGTTTCTTAAGGGGAACAGAATTGCATCATAACGTTTGACAATGCGTTCTGTTTTTTATGATGTAGGTACGAATCTTAGGAAAACATGGAGGTATTATTTTCTATTTTTCTTGGATAAATTAAACTCTGAATCATTGTTTGTAATTAACTTTCTCTTTGAAATATAAACCTTTCAAAATCAATGCGAAACTAAATTTAAAATTAATTGTCCGTTGTTCACAGACCTGCTTTCATTAAAGGTATATGCCAATGTCACAACATGTGACAATGGAAGTGAAGGAAACAATGTTTCACCTTGTTTTATGGGAAACCCCGTTTCAATAGTATGTTACTTGCTCTAAATATAACAATGATAATGTTCGATTTATATAGCGCTTTATACCAGCGATATGTTTCAAAGCGATAATTACATACGTGATTTTACCCCTGATCAATGATAACATGTACTAGAGACAATCCCTCCAGTCGGCTGCAGTTATTACTGCGCCCAATAATAGTATAACCTCACAGGTACCCATTTAACCACTGGGTTGAGATAAAGCATCTTGCCCAAGGACACAACGTAATGAACTAGGCAGGAATCGAACCAGCAATCCTTGGATCACAAGTCCGACGCCTTTAGCCAATTGGCCACCACGCTCTCATTATTATTGTTGTTCAAAGGTGACTTGAAGGCTTTTTGAAATGCATGACAAAGTCTTTGCTATTCCAGAAAGGATGTTGGAGATGTTGTCCTAACACATGTTTATTGTTGTTATTGTGTCCTTGGAATGCCTTACAATTAAAATATTCGTTCCTAAATTTTACTAGCCTCATCTGGATGAACCTATATGAACATTTAGTCGCCATTTTCCATATCGACAAAAACATAGCAAAAAGAGTTTTTTTACAACTGCTGACAATACTTCACGTATGCTTTCGTTGAATCTAGAATGGTTTCAGCTTTTCAGGTACAACATTTTAGTGAGAAACGGAATTTAAAACAACGACGTATCTCTTTAAATACGAAAGAGGAACCACGTATTTGCCATTATCATTTGCATGACTTGGCATATCTCCCACTCGAAAGCAGCTTCAAAATGTAACATCAATCCAATCTTTATTGTCCTATTGTTCTGATCGTGACTGCTCCAGTTTCAAAAAGAAAGCTCTCGCTAACACTTTTGAACATGTCGTAAATCGAAAGTTCATTTCAAAGGGTTCACATCGTACGATATTTAGATATCACATGTCCTATTGTTGAGATCCACTGATTGACTTTTCAAATTTCAGCCGATTCACACAGAGATTACAGTAACTACTGTAAATATTAAAGTTTTGTACCACAGTAAATACTGAATCGTGCTGAAACTGGATCGTGCTTACTGTAATCATATTACAGTAAGAACTGAGGATATGTGTAATTCCAACAAATCCAGTTGTTGGGATTTATTGGGATTACACATATCCTCAGTTCTTGCTGTAAACCTAACAGCACATGCTACCGATTTATAGCACAATCCAGTTCTTACTGCGGTTACAAAACTTTAAGAATTACAGTAGTAACTGTGTTCTCTGTGTGTATCTGGTGCAAATGTGGATGTATACTCAATCCAGTCATCGGATTATTGTTAAAATGTCGTTAAGCTCATCTGTTTATCCCCTACACACGTAGCCGAAGTAATGTGCGGAACGTAGCGGAACTGGTATCGTAACCACGCAGGTGCGGAGAAACATGTTGAAACAAAGAACGGAGTATCACGGCATTTTAACCAGCGAAAGCCATAGTTTTTGTGAGTAATGAAATAGAGGAGGTGGTATCAAATAAATGTGGAGACATGTCACTTGTTGAATCAAATGCAGTTCGATCTGTTAATATCCGATTTAAGTAATGGAATACGCTCTTGCAACTTCTACTGTGAATATATACGGCTACATGAAAGGAAATTATATGGAAGAAAGTGAAAATGAAGTTTAATATTAGTTTAATCCAGCCTGTTGTATGAAATTTAAGCTTTATGAGCTTCCTGTTACAAACAACCTTCATGTAAGTGTCCAAAATGAAGAGAAAATACTTTGCTTCCAACATTTTAGATACGAGAGGAAGGAGTGGATGGTTTAAAAAGCGGAAATTGCCAAACTTGTCAATCAGGTTAATGTAAATTGCTACTATAATAGTTACTTCATAACGCTTTCTATCGATATTCAGGTTCTAGAACATAGTATTATCCTAAATGCCAGGATATGAGTTTACAAGCAAGCCACCAAATGTCCTATATCCAATTGTCACATGTCTAAAACAGTGTGGTTTTTGTTGCTTCTTTTCACAGGTAACTTATGTTCAATGCCTTTCTTACATAGTGTAATTTTGATCTATACTTTGTACTCATTCTGGCAGAAAATAAATATCTTTCCTGTCTCGGGCATTTGCATGTACAGCTTCTTCCTTATCTACGCTAAAAAACACAATTTTGTTGATTTTGTCACATTTCCAGATTCACATCAGGGCAACTTTATTTACAGTGGATACCCAATCCTTCAATTAATCTTCAGCATAGGCTTTTACAAAATATAAAAGCCAGCAGCCTAAACAAGATTTCTTATTTATACGTTTGTGTAGTTCATAACTTCAAAGGCACGATGTATATTGACTAATGGGAGAAACTTTAAGTTATCAAGGAGGAAGCATCGTTGTATTAACCATACAATCACAAAGCAATTTTTAAAGTAAACAAACAAGCAGTAAATTTGCAATTGCTTGACCTGCACAAACCCGAGAAAAACCGGATATGTAACATTAATTGTTCTTCTATATGTAGACTTTTTAGTGATGGCTATGGGATACGGGCAGCTCAACTATTGATGTTTGAAAATGTTAACTCAAATTTGGGTTCGGTCGGAATCATGTAATTAAAAAAGGTTAGCGAATAATACACTGTAAGGAATAAAACGTTACATTAAATTGGGCCATGGAAAACCGTGCGGTGCTACCACTTAAAATAATAAGTTAAATTTAAATCTATTGTTTTCAGAGCCATAGTTAAATATGTCACCGTCTTTGTGGGAAAATGTAGAGTCGTCATTAATGAGACAAAGCTTTGCAATTCTTTCAAAGAATGCTATTAAAATATCCTCGAATTATTTAATTAGTTCAAAGAGTTGAATGTAACCTATATATTTACTCTTCAGTTTACTTCGGAAAGCGAAACTGCTTAATCGGTACCAAATGTAGAGTGACACTCAAGAGCTACTACTATTCAAAAAGACGAAACTATCGTTAAAACATCCATTTCAAAGAAGCACATTCCAGATATAAGAATAATTAATTTTTGATGAGGATGTGTTTTACTTTCATATACCATATAAGTTAAAATTGGGCTTTTTAATATTATAAATGTAAAATTTCGATAAATTTAACTTCACAACTTCACCTCATTAGTTCAAAAGATTTGTATTATGAAGGAGAGAAAGACTGGGAAAATGGACGTTTTTCACACCCTGCTTCGTTTGTTGCTTTGGTTTGTCTTAACGAAAGGTACGTTCAATCCTGATCATTATTAATATTGTGAGATATTATCAATTTTCTTTCCATATTCGTAATAATTTGCATGCCAACAGCTTCATTCAGTGAAAATCAATATGGAAATGAAATCGTATCATTCATCTTGGTCATGGATTCTAATGGTATGTTACTATCAGGTGTTGTTCACGTTACGGTGTGGTTTAAGGGAGAACATATATAGATATGTTATTAACGAGAAATGTTTCGGTTAAAATATTAGTTTGTGGAAGTGTTCCGAAAGTTCTTTTAAAAAAGTTAACATGAATATCTCTGGTATATGAACCAGTCCTCTTCCCTCCTTGCTGGTATCATCTTCTTCAGTTGATGAAAATGATTTTTAAAAGGTTAACTTAATACAAAAACCCACGAAAGTAAGACGAATTCATACAACAGTATAAATCAGTTGGGAATGTGTAATGAGTATTATATATAATGAGAATCCCTTCTTCATAACAAATGATGCTTAATGTACACACGTTTGTGATATGTCATATCAAGCTAAAAACGCTTAAACTTAAAATTACATAACATGATTCTTGTCTCACTAGCTATTAATGTCCACATGTTCGGGGGAAAAACTCAGTGACCGATAGTTGCACCACTACTTGTATCCAGTCATATGTGTTTAAAGTATGTTTATGTGATTTATTGTTTCAGAGAGTGTGTCCAGCTGTGACCATACAAACCCACGTTCCAACTACGTCATAGCTTTTGTTAACGAAAATAAATCGTCGTGCTTGGTTTGTCCCATATCTAAAGAGGAAAAGAGCTTACTGTGGACAAGAACAGATGAAAACGAATCGATCCTGTTTAGAGACGACATACGGAGGTTCAATGAAAGAGAACACTCTATTAACGTAAACGATGCCCATTGTCATATTCAGAATTACTCACTAAAATTGTCCAATATGTCGGCAAATGACAGCAGTGGCCAATACACTTGTTGGTATGAGGGGTCGGTTGTTACTGCCTTCTGTGTTTTATTACAAGGTATAAAGTTAAAAATAACTTTCAGAACATTTTGAATACTTTTTTTTTTATATATTTTGCCTTAGTTTACGATAGAAGTCAAGCAAAATCATAGGCAAATAATGACATTTATAAAAATCACGAACATTTTGAAATGGTTACTTTAACGATTTAATTCCGATAATTTATACATTACGTAACTTGCATGACTTTTCCTTTGACTTTCCTTTCAACAGTCGTTCCACAATTAAACATCAAGCAGAATGGAATAGTAATTTCTCGATATCATAAGAGTTCGGTAGCATTACAGCAACATCTACTGTGCTATGCTTACAATGTTTACACTCCCTGTGTAATAATTTGGCAAGTTAATGGAATTATAGTTCAGTCCGAATCCATTAGAAACAACGGAAGAATTGTGCTGATTAATGTGACGTCTACCTTTCATCAGACACTCTCTTCAAACGCACTCAATATCACGTGTATGGTCGAAAGCGCTATGTTAGCAGACCAAGGTGACTCTGTCACGGTTAACGTCGTTGAAGGTTGGTTTAACTATTAATTTCCCCGCAACCATTTTCACATACTCTTATACCATTTGGGAGATATCACAGAGTTAATGTTACAAGGCTTAAAGTTTGATCAAGTCTAAAGGGCACATCATAGAGCCACATGTGTGTTATTCTTCTTATAATTTTCTCTAGTTATTACAGTCATGTTTATTTTCCAATCGCGATAACTTTTGTAAATGCTTAAGATCAAGTATTTATCCCATTTATATGACCTAATGATGGTATTGCTTTCCGTGACAACACTGTTAACATTCATCGTAGCAAATATGGACAGAAAGCAAACAGAAAAAAACCTTCAGATCCTCATTCTGGAGTTATTTTATCGTAAGGACATATATATTCTTGTACCATTAGAAAATGGTTAGTATTTTGTTTACTATCATACTTGGTAACAATATCTCATTTGATAAAATACGAGACTTTGCTATGCCAATGTGGCCGTTATCCTTATCCAGTGCACACTGTACAGTGACTGGTTAACTAATTAACAAAAACAAATATTTGATCTCTTCAAACTGCAATTATTCTTCATGGCCTTTCTGCTATCTTTTGTATGTAACCTTTCCATTAGCTACCGAGAACAGACCAGTGTTGACTCACCTTATAGAGTTTCTCAGAAGTTTGTTTGCTGCGGTGATAGCACTTGGGATATTCTGTGTTGGCATCGCAGTTGGTAAACGGATTTGCAAGAAAAGGACAGAGCCATCGGCAGCGATATCATCGGCAGTTGAAAGAGGTTGGTCTAGACTTTCCAGCAGGATATTAGAGAGGACCAGACGTAGATGGGATAGATGTGAGGTAGATGTGTCCAGATGTTATAATACTCTTTCTAGACCTCCTGCTATGCCATCTAACAACGCCCTAGAAGACGCAAGAGCTGTATGTTTATCTCCAGACACGAGTGCAACCGGCGAGACGTCTCGCAGAGAGGATCCTACCTACATCGATATCTACGAAGTAGTATATAAGGGAGAACCAAATGGCAGTCCAAGGGAGGCTTCAAATTAGGAGATATTTTTGTCTGGAATTTGATTTAAACAAATAAAGTGAATAGTTAATAAACGTCAAGTACGTTTTAAAGTCATTTCATACTTGGTGGACTTCAACGATGTTTAAATTATTGGAGGATCACCAGACGTAACGTAACTATCTGAACAATATGTCCACCCTAAGATATGCACATGGTCTTCATTATGATGGTGATGTAATGCTGACATTACTTTTAGGTTTAATATTGATGATATTGTTTGTTTCAGTGTGTTTCTTTTAAGATATGTTTGAAACGATTATATTTAAATACATTATGCACAATTTTGTCAATGAGCAAAGCATCCTGTCACAAATTGAATGTACTACCAAAGAGCTTCACCGTTCGGCTATAATCGTACGTCACTTTGCAGAAAGAGAATAAGAATATGGATTAAAATGTATACCAACTGACCAGCTCTATAGATAGGACCTTTGCCATTGAAGTATTCTAAGTATTTTGTTATTTTCTTTTGCAATGCCAGCATTGGGTATCAAATATCTGCTTAACTCCAAAGGCAAAGCTCGAAAGGACTATTAATCCTGAGATGTAGTAATGTTATAGTATTTTAAACATAAGTTTACCTTAAGAAAACTGTAGATCGTCTGAATTGGTATCATCCGAACTTGTGAACCTCTCCATCCTGTGTTTTTTAATCTAATGATCATATCAATACATAAGGCATGGCGAAAATTTTCAAACAATTCTCATGTCAAAGAGATGTTTCATTTGTAGCTAAGCATGATGGAGAACCATATAAAGTTACAATCGTTTGTATGATGTGTTCACAAATTGTTTCATTGTCCAGTTGCGGTTGATAATCAAAGTCTCCATCATTGTAACCTGAATTTACATTTGTTATTTCCTATGCAAGGCTAGCATTGGGTATCAAATATGTGCTTAACTCCTAAGCAACTCTCGAATGGACTATTGATCATGACTTGTAATGTTATAGTATTGTAAACATAAGGTTCACCTTAAGAAACTGTAGATTGATTGAATTGGTATTTTCCTGAATTGATAAATTCTTGAAGCTAGATCTTCCGAGTACGCATACTTCTTGAAGCGGCTAAGTGTGACTATCACTCTTTTCAAATTGCAACCTATGATAAAGGTCAACTGTTTAAGCTCGTGGACTTAATGTGCGTTGCTATGTTTAACTCTCCGTTGCCTAGCCACGACTGCCAGCAAAAGTTAGCAGATGACTTTGCAGACAATTTTGAGAACACGATTCAGTTGCTTCGTTCTGAGCTTGATCATGTGACTCTTCCAATCCTACCTACGGACCAAATGCCCTTGTAGCCATCACATGTTCACACTCACATGACAAATTTTATCATCTCTGTGATAATGAAGAAGTACGTAAATGACCCTACAGATGCAAACCACGTCGGGCTCAACTGATCCCTTGCCAACTTGGATCCTCAAGGAATGTCTTGAAGAGATTCTGCCAGTTTTGTCGAAGATTATTAGTTCGTCACTAAGCTCTGGTATCTTCCCATCATCCTTAAAATCCGCCATGGATACTCCTATCTTCAAAAAATTCGTCTATAAACTCTGACGTTTTTCAAAATTATCGTCCAATCTTTAATTTGAAATTCCTTGGAAAAGTAATTGAAAAAGCTGCTTCTCTGCAATTTCAAGACTATTTGTGTGCAAACTCACTTCATAACTCCCTTAAATCTGCCTACGGAAAGAATCATTCAACGGAAACTGCCCCGTTGAGCATTTATAATGACTTCTCCCCGCCACTGACTACCACAAAGAATATCTTCTCGTCCTCTTCGACCTTTGCGCAGCCTTTGACACTATCGACCACCAAATTATGTTTGATAGGCTGCACACCGAGTCATGGTTTGAAGGCATTACTCTTAGATGGCTACAATCTTATTTCACAAACCACTCTCAGACTGTTACCATTGAGATTAAACATTCTTCAAGGCGCTATCTGGAATATGGAGTTACGCAAGTATCAGTGTCACATCTTACGGTATGCAAGGGATGATTTATGCAGACGATACACAAATGTGTGTGTCAATGAACACTGATCAAAAGGATCAGACTATTGAAATACTTGAATCATGCATAAACGAAATAAAAACTTGGTGTGTAAACAACAAACTAATTCTCAGCGACGACAAAACCGAATTGATGCATGTTTCGTCACGGTTCTGTTATGTCACCCCTGTAACTTCCGTTAAGATTAACTATTCTTGTTTATCTCCAGTTCCCTCTGTTAAAGATCTGGGTGTTATACTTGATGATTAACTCGCATTGTTGTCTCATTTTAATGATATCTGCCGCTATGCTTCACTCGCTATCAGAAAAAATAGCCAAATTCTCAAATATCTTGATTACAAGTCGACTGAATAACTAATATTTTCGAATAATCCAGACTTGACTGTCGTAACAGCCTTTTATTTAGTCTTCCTGCTTACCAAATCTCTAAGCTTCAGCGCATTCAAAACATCGCCAGATTAGTTATACTCACAGATAACAGATCCCATATTACACCTATTCTCCACCTACTTCACTGGCTTCCTGTTTCGGAAAGAATAAAGTACAAACTTCTCACCCTCACCTACAAAGCCATCCATGGTTTTGCTCCAAACTATATTTCCAACTTACTCACCTTACAAATTCCAACTCCCTCACTCCGATGTAACAGTGCTATTCTTATATAGCCACCAAAACTTAAACCTCAGATGTGCGGTGAGCGTTCTTTTCAATTTGCGGCGCCAAATCTGTGGCACACTCTCCCCTCCCATATTAGGAATGCCCCTACCATAGAAAATATGAAAAGCGTCTTAAAAACTCACTTATTCACGTGCTACCCTTACTGCACATTGTAATGTTTGTTTCTATCCTTTCGTGTATCTTTAAGTTTTTATTTTACTATGCTGTATATTTGGTAATCATTTTGTTTCTTGTAAAGCGCATATAGACCGTCGGTATAATGCAATATATAAATAGGTATTATTATTATAATCATTATTATTATCCGAATTTGTTGAGGTCTCCATCCTGTGGATTTTTAATATAATGAACAGATCAATACCTAAGGCATAATATAATTGTTCAAACAATGTTCATGCCAATGAGAGGTTGCATCTGTAACTCAACATGATGGAAACCATATATAGGTACAATCGTTTGTATGATTTGTTCACAAATTGTTTCATTGTCCAGTGGCGTATGAGGAAGATCAATACAAAGCGAGTGGTTACGTTGGAAGCTAAACACCGATGCCCAATTTGGTGTTGTTTAGATATATAGACACATTTGATCAAAATGACCATAGGAGTCTGAAACCATGGAACGGCATTGTCATTCTTTCATGTTGCAACTTATCCTCGATTCAGTTTCAACCATCGCAGACAGTTTAGCCTACCACTCAAAATACAGATGACCCGTGAAAAAAATGAGTTTACTCCTAACAATAATGAATGAAACAAAATTGAAATAATCGTTAACAAAAAAAGTGCTAATTAAATGAAGTCATGATGCTTGAAAACGATACAGCTTTCCAAAGACAATATCTTTTATAAGTAACAGATATTAATAAACGGATGAAAATTTTTACTTTCGGTCATTAGGAAAAAAGTGTTAGCAATATTGTAATTAGATGCGAAAGCAATTCATTTCGTCAGAGAAATTTGTTATCATACATCAAAATGGAGTTTTTGAACAAGATGCTACAGTGGGTTTGTTGCTTTACTTTAATAAAAGGTACGTTCCGATCATTTAAATATAATAATCGCCTCTTGCTTAGTCTACTGTTACCATTAGCGCTTCTAAGCATACTTATATTTCTCAAACATAACATTCTTGTTTACATGTGTCACTTTAGCATAATAAATTTAACAATGGAGCGTGTTACTAGAAACTAAATAATTTAAGAACATAAAAGTTGTTTTAATGTCGTGGATTTGTCGTGAATACTGTATTATCATATTTAAGGATTATGCTCAGAAAATCAAATTTCAGCTTGTCAAATGAAAACTTTAATATCAACAATTTCCCCCCTACAAAACTTTAAATCGTGAAAACTATAATGTTTATTTCCGTGGTGACTTTCGTTCAATATGATGTGCTAGAGGCGGGTGATAATCAAAGTCTACATCATTGTAACAGCAGCTTCCATTTGGAACCTATTTTAAGAGCATTGACTTGCAGCCGTTGCTTTACAAGCTCATGTGAATTGCAGGAGTAGATCGAGTTCTATAAAAAAAATGGTTGGGCGTGGCCCGTAGTGAATCCGATTTAGAGTGTGGGTGTGGGGGTTGGGGGGTGGTGGCTTCTCCAGAAAAATAATTTGACGTGTTTTATTGCATAATTTAGCTATTAAGTAGGTCTATATGCACGGTTTTGCTAAGAACTTCTTTTATGTTTGGTGCCCTCCTTCACCCCTCGCGATTTGGGCCTGGATAGATACGTAGTTTCCAATGCAAGCGTTAGTGATGAAACACCGTACACACAGAAACAAATAGGGTGAGTGTTAACTTACCTGAAGTGTTAATGTAAGCACCATATATATGCTGATATAGTATATCGAATAGTTGTTTGTATTTTAAAAGCAAATGTAATATATAGTTATGCTGTGAATTTGAATAATGATATAGAACTGCAGAACCTTTCGCGAAAAGCAGAAAAGCATAAATTTGATTTATAATCAGCGTATTGTGTAGAAAGAAGAACATATTTCACAATATCAATGGTTGCCTAGTAAATCGATGCCTAGGAATCTGCCAGTATCATAAGGCACACATATAATATCGTTTGTGTCACAATATATCATCTGCTTCAATTTAACCACTCACAAATCTGAAGATTACCCACTTGAAACATAAACGCTTTGAAGTAAAGATGTTTTGTGTTCAAATTTCAACAATGGACCGAAATTAAAACATATTGCAATTCAATCCATAAAATGTCACCAAATACAATTCAAGCTGCTGACCTCAGCTAATTAGACCTTTATATTAATATCTCGTTCAATCAGAATTATGATTATGGTTATTGATATACGTGAACAATGCTGAAAAGTGTTCGACTGCATATATTTTTGTACTGCATAATAAGGTGTTTTGAGTTTTGCCTTTTAATATTCTGCCTCCTTTGGTGTGTGTGTGGGGAGGGGGGCTGAGCTCACCTGATTATTTATGGGATATTTTCCTCCTCCTCCCCCCCCCCCCTCTCTCTCACCGCCATAAAACCATTCGTGGTT
>JAAAKB020209463.1:0-11624 GCA_010014835.2 Apostichopus leukothele | reverse complement strand
TGCGCCTCGTTGAATGGAACATTCCATCTTTCAACTCATGAAATATTTGCACTATTGCACTCATAACCATTCATTATATATTTGTATAACAGTACATAAACTCTCGTTTGGAGTAAAACAAAAGAACTGAATGACCAAAACACCCAAAACTGTAATTTGAGATGATATCACATTCCCAAAACTAATGAGTTGTGTCATCATGCAATTACAGAAGGAATATAACACACTATCGCACTTCTTAATAGGAGCAAGAGAACTATTTTTTGGCCAAGAATGCGGAGAATGAAACTGAAAGTACTGGATTTTGCTATTTTTTACCAAAACAAATGGTGACTGAAACAAGGTTATCCAATCTTGTTCCTTTCTTTGAACATGATTCCATTTCTCAATGGCAACTGGAGGAGCATTTAAAGGCCATGCTTAAGTCTTATTAATTGAGAAAGGTTGGGTGTGAATATGCAAGGTTGCCAAATGATTACGACTGGCATTACCATTTTCAGTTCATTCATGCTTTCCATTCACTAGAAGTAGAGGGAGTTAGGCCATATATACTGATAAAAGGATAGTTATGGATTATGTACCTATGTTTAAAAGCATGGATCTGTAAAGGACGGTTAAGTATACGCATCTAAAAGATGTTTTACATACACAATACCCTTCTGCTGCAATTTAGGCTTGTAAAACACACTAATACTAACGTGCTAATAGAGTGCAGAGTATGCTTAATTCTGTTGGCAAGGACTTTTGCACAAATTTTGTAGTCAGTGTTTACTAAAGATATAGGGTGGTAGTTGCTAACTAAGTGTAAATCTGTACCAGGATTGGGGATTATAATAGCATGTCATTGCATCCTGCATACTACCAGAATATGATGGATTAACATTTGTAACTTGGGTCTTGAGAGAAAACTATGGAAGCTAGGAACCCTTTCCCTAACTTCCTACCTGCCTTAAAGTTTTACTGAGCAATTCCGATAAAGGGGTAAAATAATTGGTTGAGAGCACCTCAGAACACAAATTTGATGTTTATCCTTCGTATATATATATTACAATATAATTTGACATTCAAACATGGAAGCTCCAGTGTCTATCTGTACAGTGACATATGTACAGTATACCACTGCATGCAAAGTTAGGGGACAGAAATTTACTGTGCACCACCATATAGCCTTCATATTGTAAATGCAGACAACGACATGAAAATGAAACAGACAGCTTATATACAAGTTTTAATCTTGGACAATGTAAACTATAAAAAAATATAATTAAATACCCATCTATCCAGCAACTGTTTGCCGTCATGTGCAGAAAAACAGCTGCATGTCTTTGGTTGTAAAAGAAAGTGAGAACAGCCTGTCCTCAACATTTACCACGTTGTCCCCCCCCCCACCCCCCTTTATTGAAAGAACAATCAGCATTTACATAATGCTTGAACCTACTCAACATTGTTTTTGCAGTATTTGACATAACAGAAACCATAATTGCAAAGTGATGTTTGTTAAGTGCAGTTAATAGTGCATCCAGTATCGCATCACTAAAGGCTATATTATACATGCAAGTACTGCTATAGGAATGCACAGACCTTGTATAGTAGTTTTGTACACAGGGTCATAGTACTTTATGAGGAACACAATTTCAGAAACTTCAAAAATGCTACACAAGTTTTGAACACTAAAATATTTCCTGAAGTGGTTGTTAAGTGCAGGGAATAGTGTATCCAGTATTGCATCACTAAAGGCTATGATACAATACGGCAAGCACTGCTATAAGAAAGAAGTGGTTGTCTAAGCATCCACGATATCACAACCTCTCATTTGGGACTACAAATACTATTAACTGGCCACTGATTTGCCTGGCAAATTTCTGATAACTACTAAAGGCTTGTGAGGGTTGTCTATCCTATAATACTCCTGTCACATTGTCAGGCAACCTGCTTTGATGATTCAGAGGAAGGAGAGATAATCCAAGTTGTAAATTCCAGCCGACAAAATAGTAGACACACAATCTGCCTAGCTAAAATGTTGTTCACACCTACAGTCTGTTACCCCAGACCCACCCCTTGCCCCACTTCCCACTCCTTTAATGCTCACCATTTTGATTTGTGTCACTTTGCTGGCTAATCCATCTTGTAGTCTATTGTTTTCAGCTTCTAACATGTCCTCTGTGCCGGCAGCTCCTCCCCATGAACCTTGGAAAATAACAAAGAAAATGCACACAGATTAACGAAGACGAATGTGTAATTAATTGTCTAAGTGTCCGTAAAACAAATGGTGAAAGTTTGACACAGGTGCTTCGGCCTATAATTTGCATTAGCTTGTAACTTTGTGTCACCTCGACCATTGTGTGCGATATATTTAATCTTCAATCTTAAACCTCTCAATCTACTCAAAGTTAAAATATCTACATGTTTATACTGATTTGGTTGTTTCACTGTTGATCGAGTTGTTTACTGCTTAAATTGATACAGAAAGTTTCATCAGTCATGTCAGACAAATTTAATGTGAATGTTTTAGTTTTTCATCCTCAAAGCTATATTGAAGGTACAAAGTTGGAGGACTAAAGTGTCTCATAAATTGTCCCAGATTGGGGACAATGATCTGTTTCTTCTGATTTGCATACATTAACCCCCCCCCCCCCCCATATCTATAATATATTATAGGGCTGAGAGACCACCATCATGTTTAAGTTACACTAACAAATTCCACAAAATAGTGAGAATTTTTACTAATATGATGAATATATGCAGTTAGTATTCCATGTCGCTTCTGTCACATTCTATCAGCATTCATCCACAGAATTCAAGTCACATCGACTAGTCTAACGATCTCTTTTTATCCACCTGAGAAGGAATTGGGCAACGCACAGCTATTTATTCCTGTATTTCTGTTCAAGAAGTTAATCATGAAGTACTAAATTCACAATGTTGCTAAATCATGGTCTTGTCTCACCTGTACTGTAATTGGCTGTTCTACTGAACATGAAAAGAGCATTATTAATGTGTGTGTACTACATGTGTCTTACGGGTGAACAAATCACAAAGTTAAATCATGGTTTTCTAGCTTATATGGTGTACTGCTTATAAAGGGTGTGAAGACTCGCGCACAAAGAAACGTCTCATGCCGGTAATCTGACCAAGTTTCGACTGAGGTGTAACAGAAGTGTTAGACACCACCATCGATCCCGGAAAATACACACACAGCTTGCTCCCGTCGGTAATCAGACACTAGTGTACAGTCACTACATGCAGCTACAGTCAATACCCATAACACAGTGTACATACTGTAGCAGCGATGGACATGTCAGGTCTAGATAAAAGATAACAAGGTATCACGTTTCATTACTGTCTGCATTTTGTAGCGACAAGCAGAAAACTTCACTTGCAAGCAAGAGAAAATTAACTTTTTCAGAGCTTGGCACGCGGTTTGGGGCGAGTCTTCAATGCATTTAAGGACAACAATGTGAAGGAAGACAGAAAAACATTTCATATTCATTTTCTAGATTCTCAATGAACCCTGTGGAAAACCACATCAATGTTTAGATACATATAATCCTGTCAAGTTTGCTGTTCTTTTCATTGTCGAGGAAAGTTGTGTTTGAGATACTGTTAATACAAACAGATTGTGGTTAATAAATATATGTGTTAATAACTTTCATATCCGTGGGAACGTTGGTGGTTGGAAATAATATCTTTTACCATAAAAGTGTATTTCTATTTCAGGAGGTATACATGTCAAGTCATTCTTCTAAATCATACCTTCTTTTAACTTTGGCAGGATTTTGCTCAAAATTATCTGTTTGCTAGAATTGGGGAGATTTCCATATAAGCTGTGAAGATCTCGTCAAGCTGTTTTTACTCTGCACAGTTAAAAGGAAGGGAGAAAAAGTTATCTGAACTCATTGCATGTATTTTTATACTGATAAGTAAAATATTTAAGAATTTTGAAAGACAGGAGAGCAAAGAACTGGCTTTGTAGTTTTAAAATGTATTGATAGTGTCCCTGTCATTTATATGTTGTTATATTGCTGATACATAATTAATAACTGATAGTTTTAATATATTTTATCTCTTCCACTAATTTCAGCCCTCTGAAAGTTTCAAGCCAGAGTACCGTAGAAGATAGAATCAAGCGTAACATCCATAACATTCAGAGGACCAAAGCAGATCTGGACAAAAATTTTGCAAAGAGATGAGTTTACCATCGCAGAGAACACTGAAGAGAATAGAGGAAATAAAGAGGAGATCGAACATAGCAACCAAAGTTATCCAGGGATGTGATGGGAGGAAGGGGTTTGAACCTGTTTATGCAGTCTTGGGCAGGAACGAAAAAAAGGGGGTAAAATGTGATACATTGAGGAAGATTTGGTGCAGATGATTGCTGTCTATTTCACTAAATTGTATCCATATGTGACTACTCTCTCATGGTTGAAGGCACAGATATCATTCATTTAAAATAATCATGAAAACAGAACATAAATATAATGTCAAAAGTGTTGCTTTTCCTCATTTAGCAAGTATAAAACTTGTGTGTTTCCTTACAAGGGAGCAATGAATTAACACACACACATTGACTCCTGATTATTCCTATTGATGCCTAAAGTGTCAAAATAATGAAAATGTAAAGAGCGCCACCATCACATATAAACCGTGAAATTCTGGGATTCTTCACACATAAACTAATAACAGACATGCAGAGACCGATGAAGGCAGTTAGTGATGATCAAAGCTCATGCATAGACTAGGTACCGTTGAATGAAGGTTCACTTACCTGTCCACACAGAACCACTGCACTCCTGCATCACTTCTTGGTGACATGTACTTGGTGGTACTTGGTGACATGCATAGTACCTCTTTAGTCATAACTACTGTTCTGTCTGCTGCCCTCCTCATTCTATAGATCAGATAATTATATAGGTGGCGATCAAACCAGGAAAGGAGAACTATATTATGTCATATTAAAATATTCAATTAATAGCATATGAGAATAATAATCATTGGTATCAACCATGATATGTAGAAAATGAAAGAAGCAAACTAGGCAATGTTGCTCACTCAAGAGAGTCAAAAGTAGCTTTAAAGTTATTCAAAGCTTATTTAACTGAGGCAACATTTGTTTAGATTGACAAAGATTAGCTGTAATAAAAGGAAGTTCATCATTGTATTTGTGTGCGGGAAAATAATATTTCATAATGGAAATCCATCGATCGCAGTGGTTTTCGTGACTCTCTCAGAAAAGAGAACAATGCAACAAATAACAAGACAAAAGCATTTTGTTTCAGGAAGACAATTCCCAACAACTAATGAAATTTATGATTTAGTAGGTAAGATGCAACTTCATATTCAAAAAAAAAAAAATTCAAATACAATGCTATCTTTGGCTCAACAACTATAAGCAATGTATATTGTAAGAAAATAAAATCCTGCTATGAAATACTACTGGATTATTAAACATCCCCAAACATTGCCACAGGGACATCATCCCCTCTGCTGTTGCCAGTTGATGATGTAGTTTTGACTTAAAGGAACAGAATATTTTCCAGCAATATTGTTAGATAATTATCTCTAGCCACCAGAATATTCCCTTGAACCAATTGAGGATGATTGTCACCTGATTAGCTGCAAATGAGCAGAGATGATGCAAACATTGTCCTATAAAGTAAAGTATCATGCTATAGTATCCTTAATAGTGTTTATTAAATAGACGCTAACCAAACCATTATTACTACCCTACCTGATAGAGACACCTGTAATAACAAACTCTCTCAAACAGTGAATACAATCGTTCTCCATTTCAAAGATTTGGTTTTTAATGAGTAAAATTGGAGGCCTAAAGCAAGTCTAAATACATCGTGCCGATAAATAATGTTAGGTTAAACGAGACCGAGGGCTGAAGTTTGATTGGGATTTTACAGAAACATCACACTAACAGAGGGATTTGGCACAACATTTGTTAACTTCCCTTCAACATTTGTTATGTGAAGAATTTATCAAGTTGCTGCACACTGCTGAATTGTTTTCAGATTTTTCAATTAATTGCAACTAAATGATGAAATATTCTTCTTATTATTAAAGTAAAGAAGGAAAGACATTTTCTTCAAAACCAAATTATTATACACAGGCACAAATTATGCAATGATGATTTTTAGTTATCCATGTCACAATTTATCGGTTTCTGTTACCTTGAGTATCGGTCAACTCCACAATTAAATCTGCAGCAGGTGCCTTTACCAGAGATCTTCAAGTTTAAAAAAAAAATTATAAAAAAAAGTTAAGAGGTATAAAGGTTAAAATGGTTAAACAGCAAGGACAATATGTACAAATAATAACTCTAAATTTGATGAAAGAATTAAATTAAATAATAAAAAATCTCAACCCTAAAAAATATAAGAATTTTTAAAGCGTACAGTTTCGAAACTTTTGGTGTTTATTGTCCTATTTCTCAAATTGTAAATTGTCTGTCGAAGTAGTGAGTTCAGCTTATTTCGAAGCGGGCCATGGTTCTTATCTCTATGAATTTTATAAGCAAGCCTTTTAAACTCTCTGATAGCTGCATTGTTCACTTGGTTCATAAGGGTATTAAAATCAAGGATAAGTATTTTGGCACAGTAATGCAAGATGGCTCTAAATCTTTTCTGATCCTTAACTAATGAAAAATGGTACCAGACAAGAACAGCGTATAGATAATATGCGGTCATATGTAGGTATTAAAAACATCCATTCTTACCTCTAACTTGAAATATGGCACAATAAAAGGTAAAGTAGATATGATATAATAAAACCTCTTTAAAATTTCTTGAAACATCACATGTAAAATTTAAGTTTATTGTCAATTACACATCCTTAAATACGTCCTCTGTTCTGTGTGGTCAACCTCAGCACCTTGTATCACAGTTTTTCACGCTTTGGTGGTAATTAGGCCCTCATGTTTAATATTAATATTTCCGAAAAACCATTTCTTTAGATTTCTTTGGGTACAGTAGTCAATTTTATTTTATCACAGACAGTGACAACATGAGATACAACAGATTTATGATTACTCTTATGTGATGAGTTAGATATTCTACTGGAGATTACAATGTCATCTGCATATTTAATGACAGAATAATTAGATTGTGATCTGATTTGTCAGTATAAATAGTAAACAACAGTGCTCATGATGGACCTCCCTAGGGGACCCCAACAATTCAGATTTGTCAGATAAACCCTTTTTTCATTTTAATTTGCCTTGACCACCCGTTCATGAAATCAGCCAGTGCATAATTCAATCATCATTTTGGTATATTTTCCCACATGATAAAGACTGATATTTGTTAACTGCAACATACCTTATATCATGTAATAGAAAGAATTGCTGTTAAATGATTAGGGAGTTTACTCCTTGTATTTACAGAGATAAAAAATTTGGTCCAAGTTCAAATATAAAGAAAAACATATTTTCTAGCATGATAAACTTGATAGTACTGCACTTCTTAGAAGAGAGGCAGGCTATGGAACTAACTATCTCTTCTGAGAGAATGTAGCATCTTAAAATCACCCCCCCCCCCCCCGGCCTACAGACTAGAGTCCAGACTAGAGTTCATTTTTGAAGGACAGAGACTCAGACCAGCTCTATACTGTGAAGGACTCGGACTGGCAGGACTCCAGGGCTGTAATACAATTAACTTCCACTGAATTAAACGTTATTATGTCATAAGGCATGTTTTTTATTTTGATTCCCCATTAAGAATTTACTCAAATTTTGCCTTTTAAACCATGTTGCATATTTAGCTGTATAGCAACTATGTCACTAACAGGGAACATGTTGATGTATAATCAGGGCTTCCTGATATAAGTTTTGTCTAAACAATGTAGAGTGTTCATTCAAGCAATCTAGCAGCAGTATACCCAGTAGCATAACCACGAGGGTAAGCATATTTTAAAAAGGGCATAGTCTTTGCAATCTTTCGCATTGTCCAAAGCAGGGAAGCTTTAAGAGTGCAGACAGGTTGTTATATCCAGTTTTGTAATTTTATCCTATAATCTCTGCTTTTTCCTGTGATGCACAAATATGGACAAATCAAGTTAATGTAAAATGTGGGAAATCGTTTAACTTAGGAGTTTGATTCGGTTACTTATGTAGGCCTATTCGTTTTTAACTTATTCGTATATTTCTATTAATGTGTCTCTTTTGCCTATGTCAGGAATAAAGAGTATTTTATACTTGAAGCATTTTAGCCAGAGAAAGGGAAACATTACAATAACATTTCTACTTCAACTGCCTGTTTTTGTTTTGTTTTTTGTGTGTGTGTGTTTGCTTCAGTTAGTGACATCTTGTAACTAACAGTATACATGATAGACTGTGAACGTGATTTAAGTTTATAACTGCAAGACCTTAATAAGGTGTAATTATTTTGATCTGAAATGCCTAAAATGATACAGTGGGTAGGTTGTCTAAATACACATTTTATTTATTTTCCCACAACGGTAGACATGTACACATATAAATTGACTAAGTTAAATATACATCATAGGTGTGAAATAAATTAATCTAGGAAGCCTCAGGGCTGAACAAGAAAGAACAAGCAGGAAAGGAAGAAAGAACAAGGAAGCAAGAAAA
Source organism: Apostichopus leukothele (assembly GCA_010014835.2). Lineage (NCBI taxonomy): Eukaryota > Metazoa > Echinodermata > Holothuroidea > Aspidochirotida > Stichopodidae > Apostichopus > Apostichopus leukothele. The sequence continues at coordinate 3,031 of JAAAKB020209463.1, read as the reverse complement.
AGAACAAGAAACAAAACAAACACTGTGTACGTCTGTAAACAAAGAATACAAAGAGATGGTAAGACGAGAAATGGATAAATTAACTGGAATGTGTATACTATTAGGGCAGGGATTCCCTAACTTTATCCCCCCACGAACCCCTGTGGATGTCAGAGTTGTCCACGAACCCCAAACTTTTCGAGACACGATGTTAGTCATTATTATACTATAATACGCATAACAGTGCTTCGTAAATGATCAAGTGTCTGTTTCTGTTTCATAATTCAGTTATTATCACATGCACGGTGCGGTACTACTTTGGCAACATATGCGTATGGAACGTGAAAAGAGTTTGTCGATAAGAAAAAAGACTTCTGTACATTACTAAATTATATGATATATCAGATTTTAGTTCTACAAAAAGTACTCTAGTTTTGACTTTCAGAAAAGTCTCACGAACCCCCTAAGATGGACTCACGCACCCCTTTGGGTTCATGCACCCCAGTTAGGGCACCCCTATATAAGGGAGAGATTTGCCGACATTGATAGCACAGTTTGGTAAGTCTAAAGAAACCTAAGTTTTGTATCTAGGGTTGCCAACTCAGATAATCTGTGACATGACATCCTTAACGGCAATGGTACTGTCACGTGATATAATTATGATGTCTATAGTAGCATAATTCTGTAATGTCATTAATTGCCATACAATAACTCTGAATGCATATGGTAAGTTGATATTTTAAGCTTGTATGCTAAACACGCAATATTTACATAATTGAGGTCCCTTATATTTAAGAGATAAAGATAGTGAAATAAGTTGTTGGGTTGAACATATAGGGGGCAGCATTGGCAATATTTGGACCAGCTCTCTTTTTCTTTGTAGTTAAAACAACAGGTTAACGATCTGAATTACTGCTTACTGACCAAATGATAGAAGAGTACAAGGCATGATAAATGAAGAACTAGATAAAAAGACAGATGTACGTGCATTTCTTGAGCCTTGTATATAAGGAAGATTAAATATGTAATATCTCATTAATGGAATAGGATTGGTTCAAGCTGTTTAGGGAGGCTGTCCATGACACTTATCTCTCTTCACGTAGAACAATGGTAGTGGTTGTGTCTCCTTTACGGTTTAAAATATTTAGGCTAAAGGTGGCTAATTAATTTATTTGATCAAATTGCATACCGTTGCTAATAAGAATCTTCACAGTGTTCTACAAGTTGGGGTAACACTGTGCTGGTATTGAGTTATTTTTCCAGACCTTGGACCCCATAAGCATTTCATGATGGGCAGATGTATACTCCTGCAGTAAAAACCATGAAGATTACCTTATGGATCACAGATAGTATGTGCGTGTAATTTCTAGTTTGATCAGTCACCGAATTCAGGTGTAAATATTGATGAGAATGGGAGGTGGTGGAACCGGAGGTAAGGTGTCCAGTAAATACCCTGCATATATGCTAGAGCTATGTATGTTAACAAACACTCGATCACCGTTGGTTGAATGTTTCGTGAAGTTGATCAGAGAAAATGAAGAGCGCCCTCTATTCTTAATAGTAGTTACACTAATCCAAATTTGGCGGTTGCGTGGTCAGTGTGTTGCTGCTACCATCGTTTCAAACTACGTCGTTACCAGGTCCGATTGATCCGTTATTACTTTTACATAGTTTTTGCTTTACAAAACATCTCTTAAAATTCAAATTAGATCGATATTCATCTTACGATTTATAATCTCAAACTTAGGCTTCGTTGTAACTTGAAATTATGCCGCTTTCTCTTCTTCAGATCGGGTTGTTATCGCGTAGTTACCGCCGGTTAAATAAGGCTGTTTTTTTCAATTCAAGATGAACCGTCATGGCTTCAAATTGCGCACTCTATTTTTTATTTCACATCACATCCGTGCATCATTTTTAACCGCATCGTTGTTACTGCAAACTATACAGTTATTCAAATGAGATAGCTTTCATTTCAAAATGAATCGTTGTTAATGCAATCTAGGCAGTTATTCAAATCAAGTAGCTTTGATTTTATATTGAGCCATGTACTTCAAATTAATCGCTATCAGTTTCAATGTATAACAACTTTGATCAGACTTTCACCAAGTTCGGAGTCGTACGTTGTTATCAGCATTTTCTCTTTCAACTATAGACACGCTCGGTATTGGCCAATCTACTTCCTTTTTGAGTTGCACAACAGTTTTCGATTGTTTCGGCTGTTCATTGATGCTGACATATCGATTTACTTGTCAAAAATGATTTTCTTGGTTTTATTTGATATAGTCAGCTTATAAACTTGATGACTTGCCCAGCCCCTACCCAGTCAGCTGAGGTAAAACGAAACTTAAATACTCTCCCTTACGTCCTCATTTCCCAAATTTGGATAATATTAGGCTAACATACATAAATGCTACACCTTCCGGGGGCCTAGCCACCTGGCCCACCCTCAGGACTTACAAATACATTCCTATGAAATTGAATTCCTCTCTGAAATGTATTTCTGTCATTAAGTTAAAATTACTAGCATTGTAGAGTTTAAAATGTCTCTTAAGGCGAATTCTGTCTGTCCCTCCAATGTCCTATCCCGAATTTACAGTAATATTCTGCGTAAGTTACTCCCCACTGGCTGTTCCCACTCCTCAGTTGCCGTCCGACGCTGTTTTGCGGAGTGTCACTAACAGAGGGAGTAAGCGATACGTTAAAGAACAGCGACAAGTTCACAGTGTGGGAAATACGTGAAGGAATCTGAATTCACATAACATTTTCGACAAAGTCTACACCGCCAGTGTTATACTTTCTCTTTATCTGACGTGTATTTTTGTGCTTTAAACTCGCTACGAGGGAACAAGAAATATATGAAAACGCATGAGCTTACGAAGGCCTAACCCCTGGACGCCCATATGCATGCACCAGGGCCTTGAGATACATTCCAGAGAAAGAATGCAATGGTTATATGCCGTTAAAGTTGTCACATTTTTTAATCTCATGCAAAGTAAACTATATGTATGCGTAGGGGGGGGGGGGTGAGGACCCATAGCCCCCAAAACTAGCC